>PISW01002572.1:7526-258053 GCA_004023785.1 Mungos mungo | reverse complement strand
TAAAACTTGTAAGATACAAGAAACCAAAAGGTAACCTAACATTTCGTGATTTCTTCTGACTGCACAAAAATTACAACTCACTATGAACTTAGATCAAGAGCCAGAAATTGTCACAAGTGCCCTGTGAGGTCAGTGTATTTTCCGTTGTACACGCGGGGAAAACCAAGCGCATTTTCTGTTGGTGTGGAGGAGTATGTATGGAAGGGGAAACACACCCGACGTGTGCCCTTCAACAGGGTGACCGGGTCAGTATGAAATGTCCCATACGAATCCTAAGCTTTCAGTGTGTGCTTTAGCGGCCTGGGCCGTGTGCCCTGCTCTAAATCGATCACAAAAGTAGCCAGGAGCTTGCTAGTTCTTGTAAGTCCAGATGTAAAGTAAAATCCCTTTGCAAGAAAAGAATTTGAATTTCCTAAGTGAAGAGGTCAGTAGGAGCTGACCATGATCCTCAGGTTCTCATTCTGTCTGTAACGTCACAGCCTCGTACATAGGGTCTGCCTTTCCTCTCTTCCCTACGACCCGCCATGTTTGTTGATCTTCCGGCAGACCCCTTGCTCTGCACCCCAATCCATCGTAAAGAAGATGCCGTCCTCTCTCCAGAGAGGCTCTGCTTCCTTGGCTAAGGCCTGGGCCTCTCCAGTGAGCATTGATATCTGCTTTTTAAATTTTAATTAATGTTATTTATTTATTTATTTTGAGAGAAAGAGAGCAAATGAGGCAGGGGCAGAGAGAGAGGGAGAGAGAATCCTAAGCAGGCTCTGTACCGTCAGTGTGCCATATCTCCGTTTCTAAAGGGGCGGGTTCACAAAGGTGTGATTCACACGGAGTCAAGGTGTTGGGTGTGGGGCTGAGTTTTAACATCTTCCTACAGTCCTGCCACCACTGCCACAGTCAAGACAGTTTGTCACGTCTACTGTTGCCTCTTGTTCTTTTGTAGTCCATCTCTTCGCCCAAATCAGAGCAGCCAGTGATCTGATGTCTGTCCTGCAGCATTGCCTTTTCTAGAATTTCCTATAGATGGAGTCATAGTTTACCGCATTTTGAGTCTGGCTTCCTTCAAGTCACACAATGCATTTGAAAGACTTATTCATGCTGACTGCTTCTGTGGGTCATTCTTTCCCTTTCATTGCTGAACAGTGTTCCATTCTGTGGACACACCGGTCTGTTCATCTGTTTGCATTCAGGTGGTTTCCGGTTTCCTTAAGAGAGCCACTGTGATCAGAGATAATTTCAGGTTTTTCCGTGTCAGTGTGTGTACACGTGATTCATTCACTTCTATCGTGCAGTGTATGTTCCCTTACGCAGCTTATTTATTCAGCTACCCGTTGACAGACATCTGCATGGTTTATAGTTTGTACCTATTAGAAGGGAAGCTGCTCTGAACATTGGCGCATGAGTCTTTGCATAGATATGTGCTTCTTTTCCCTTGTGGGTAAATGTGAAGACCATGGAGCAGCTGTGTTCTGCAGGGAGCTGCCATGTTACATTTCCATCGACAGTGGAAGAGAATTCCAGACGCTTCTCGTTCTTACCAGCGCTGTGCGGACTATCCTTTTCAATCTGAGCCGTTGTAATAGCTGCTCAGTGTGTCCCTCTGTGGCCTCAAATCACCTTTCCCTCATGGCTGTTAGGTGCTTATTTACCATTCAGATATTTTGGATGAAATAGCTTCCTATTTTTGTTCATTTTTAAAAATTTATTTTGAGAGAGAGAGAGAGAGAGAGAGAGAGAGAGAGAGAGAGAGAGAGAGAATGCAAGAGAGCGGGGGAGGGGCACAGAGAGAGGTAGAGAGAGAATCCCAAGCGGCTCCTGCTGTCTGTGCAGAGCCTGACTTGGAGCTCAACCCCAGGAGCCATGAGATCATGAACTGAGCTGAGATCAAGAGTTGGTGCTTAACCAATTGAGCCACCAGGTGCCCCTATTTTTGTCTATTTTTAAATTGGATTTTTTCTTACTGTTGACTTTTGAGTATTTTTTATATACGCTGCATTTATCAGGTCCTTTATCAGGTATGTATTTTTAAATATTGTCCAGGACTTGTCTTCATTTTCTTAATGATGTCTTTTGAAGAGGAGCTTTTAATTTTGATAGAGTCCAGTTTATCAGTTTTTTCTTGAATGGATCATGCTTTTGGTGTTGTGTCTAAGGTAATTTCGCCGAACCGAAGGTTACAAAGATCTTTTTTCTATTTTTCTTCCAAAAGTTTTCTTAATTCTATGATGCTTACCAAGTTAATTTTGGTTTAGGGTGTGAGGTATGGGTCAAAGTTATTAAAGTTTTTTCGGCACATGGATTTCCTTTTGTCCTATCGTCATTTGTTGAAAAGACAATCCCTTTGCGCCTTCGGCAAAAACCAGTTGATCAGGGTGCCTGGGTGGCTCAGTGGGTTGAGTGTCTGACTTCCTCTTGCAGTCTGTGAGTTTCAGCCCCGCATCGGGCTTTGTGCGGACAGCTCAGAGCCTGGAGCCTGCTTCAGATTCTGTCTCCCTCCTTCTCTGCCTCTCCCCCACTCACACTCTGTCTTTCTCCTTCAAAAATAAATAAACATTATTCATGTTTTTATAATGAATGGGTGTTGGATTTTGCCAAATGCTTTTTCTGTGTTTTTGAGATGATCATGTGGTTTTTGTAGTTTATTCTACTAATTCGGCATATTATTTTGATTGACTTTCAGATATGTTAAACTTTGTGTATCTGGGATAAATTCCACTTGATCATGGTACATAATACTTTTTATATGTCTTTGAATTTGGTTTGCTAATATTTTGTTGATTACTTTTGCATATATAAGTATACTAAGTTTATTTTAAAATTTTTAATAAACTTTAAAAGATGTTTATATTATTTTTGAGAGAGTGAGCAAGTGGGGGAGGGGCAGAGAGAGAGGGCTACAGAAGAGTGGAGGCAGGGTCTCCACAGAGTCCGAGGTGAGGCTTGAACCCAAGAACTCTGAGACCATGGCCTGAGCTGAAGGCAGAACTTAACTGACTGAGACACCCCGGTGCTCCAATATTTGATGTTTTCTTTTGATGTCTTGATCTGGTTTAGTATTAATTAATCCTGGGAAAAAGGAATGATTTTGAAGTATTCTCTCCTGTATTTTTTTTGTTTATTTTATTTATTTTATTTTATTTTATTATTTTATTTTATTTTATTGTTTTAAGGAGTTTGTGAAGAATTGGTGTTAATTCTTCTTTAAATCTTTGGTAGGGGGTGCCCGGGTGGCTCAGTTGGTTAAGCATCTGACTCTTGGTTTCGGCTCAGGTCGTGATCTTGTATCTCGTTGGTTCAAGGCCCACATCAGGCTCTGCACTGACAGTGTGAAGCCTGCTTGGGATTCTCTGTGCCTCTGTCTCTGCCACCCCCCCCCCAAATAAATAAATAAACATTTTTTAAAAGTCTTTGGTAGAAGTCACTGGAGACTCATCTGATCCTGGGCTTTTCTTTGTGGGAAGTTGTTAAATTAAATTAAATAATTAAGTTAAATTAATAAATTATTCATTGGGAAGTTTTATTTTTTATTTTTTTAATGTTTTATTTATTTTTGATACAGAGAGAGACAGAGCATGAGAGGGGGAGGGGCAGAGAGAGAAGGAGACACAGAACAGGAAGCAAGCTCCAGGCTCTGAGCTAGCTGTCAGCACAAAGCCTGACGCGGGGCTCGAACCCACAAATGTGAGATCTGACCTGAGTCGAAGTCGGAGGCCTAACCGACTGAGCCACCCAGGCGCCCCCATTGGGAAGTTTTAAAAAAGTATTAATTCAGTCTCTTGTTAGATATCTTTTTCAAATTTTCTCTTCTTTTTGAATTCATTTTGGTAGTTTATGTCTTTCTAGCTGTTCATTTCATCTAGATTAATTAGTTGGCAAGCTAGTGTTTACAGTGTTCTCTTATAATCCTTTTTATTTCTGTAAGGTTGGTATTAGTGTCTCTTATCATTTCTGATTTAGTAGTTTGCTCTGCATGTGGCAAAAATACCTTTTATTACTGTAAGAATAAGAATATATATATTTTTAGGGATGCCTGGGTCGCTTAGTCGGTTGAGCGTCTGACTTCAACTCAGGTCATGATCTCACAGTTTGTGGGTTCGAGCCCCGGGTCAGGCTCTGTGCTGACAGTTCAGAGCCTGGAGCCTGCTTCAGATTCTGTGTCTCCCTCTCTCTCTGGCTCTCCCCTACTCATGCTCTGTTTCTCTCTGTCTCAATAATAAATAAACATTAAAAAAATAAAAAAAGAACATATATATATTTTTAAGGTAATCTCTATGCCCAATGAGGGGCTTGAACTCACTACCTGGAAATCAAGAGTCATATGCTTTACTGACCGAGCCAGCCAGGTACCACGTACTTTAAGAATATTTTAAAATCAAGGTGTTTTTCAGTGTAAAATGTGTTTAAAATAAAATGATAGTAGCAGACACACTGCCTGTAATGTCATAAAATTGCAGCCAGGTTGTGAAAGTGTAAGAATTCTATGCTTTTTCTTGTGTACTTCCTATAAGTCTTAAAACTTTTTCTTAGCAATATCTTCTATCAACCAGAAGCTATGGGTCTTTCTTTTCTCTGCCTCCAAATTTCCAAATCAAGTCGTCACCCAGAGATGACTTTGTAACACAAGGCCATAGGTCTCAAGGACCAAAGATTTATAATGTAGTAGGTTGTTTATCTTGAGGATAAAGAATGACTCTGGTCCAGGAAAGTGCGAGGGGGACATGGGTCTCTTTTTATTGCCTCTTCAATATGCAGGTCAGGACAGTTCTTCAGGTCTGAGCTGCCCTGGAGGTAGGTCACGATTGTCATTCTTGTTTCCCAGAGAGGCTGCTGAAGGGAGAGGTAGGAATTAGCACTGCCTTGCGCCAGGAGTCACACTGGATGGGAATTAGGGCGCAGCTCAGCCGTCCTGCGGTGATCTTGGTACTGAGCCTCGTTTCCCTCCAGAGTCACACTGACTAGAACAAAACCAACTCCTGACGGGATCTGGGTGGGGGGTTCGGTCTACACTTACTGTTTCTCAGTTGTGAATGTCATCTGTAGTATCTCTGTAATTTCATTTATTGACTGAAGAATGAAAAGGAAGGATTCCAGAGAAAGCATTAGGTGGTGCTGGATATTGTTGGAAGTTGGAGAAGAAGCCGGTGTTGGTTCTCAAGTGTTGAGATGAATGGGCTGCCCCTGCCCTTCTCCTCATTTACCGAGCAATCTCTCGGCTGTGGATGTCGTGGCTATTGAGAGTGAGACGTTGGCCCTGACTCGGAAAACTAGGAGTGAGGGATCCACAGAAGTGACGTCTGAGGCTCTTCACAGCTCTGAGTGGTGCTAAATTGGTCTTTCTTCAAGTGGAGACTTTGAGCATCTCTCACACATACACACACACACAGACACACACAGACACACAGACACACAGACACACACACACACAGACACAGACACAGACACACACACACACACACACACACACACACACACCCCACACACACCCCCACGGCAATTTAGCCCTCTAAGATTAGGGAAGGCTGCCACCTAGTGACCCAATGTGAACATTTCTCAGGGAATTTCTACCTTTCATTTTGGTCTGACTTAATTTGAATCATTAATTATTCATTAATTTATATAATCAACAAATATAAAGTAATCACACACTAGCTGCAATGCTAAGCACCAGGATGCTGAAATCAGAAAGGCAAAGTTACTGCCCTCGAGGCACACACAGAGCAGCAGAAGGGAACAGGTCACTGGATGAGTGAGTAGTTGCAGCGCAGCGCAGCAGGGCTCTAGGTCTTACTCCCAACACTCAGGCTCACCTACAGTTTTAAAGGAATCGGCACCTCAGTCTAGGCATGGCCAACCCATGTTCCTCATTGCCTGTAGTTGGTGACCATAAGAAAGAAGGGAGGGGCGAAGGGAGGGAGCAAACTAAAAGTAACAACAGTGGCTGTTGATTTTCACTTAAGTCTCTTACTACAGAGCTGTTTGGACACTAGCTAGCATCTTAAGGATACAGAATAGACAACTCTTGCTTCTTGAGACGATGATATACGATGCACACATACTTGCAATCCAGCTGTAGACAATTCACGGAAGAGAAGCCCAGATGTTGTGCATTTGCGAGCTGGCCTTAAATATGGCAGCAAAGGGGCTTAAAGCAAGAGTTTTGAACAAGGCAGGCCGGGGTGCGTCCCGAATCAGCTGCTCACCCAGGAGAGCTCTCAAAGCTCTGAGCCTCAGGGGCCTCCCTGGCCAGATGGCAGGAGCAAGAGTGCCTTCTTCACATGACCGTGGGGCTGAGTATGACCGAAGAGGTGCACAGATCACTTAGCAAGCGCTGAGCAGAGCCGAGGTCCCAGAAGCACGAGCGCTCATTATGTTTGTGAAGACATGCCATGGACTGCTTCCGGGAAGACAGTCCCCAACAACACAGACCTCTCTCCTTAGGTGGCAGAACCTCACAGTGAACACCACTTGCTGGTCTCCCTGCCACCGTGTGGTCAGAAGTGAGGCATGTTGTGTCACCTGTGCTTTGTTTTCTCCGCTGGAGAGTTTCTCTCTCTAGACCATTAGGCTGGGCACCTGCTACAATTTAGCCAACGCCAGCTGCCGGGAGACGAACTAGAACACGGGAGCGTTACGTTGAGAACCGTTTTAACAGTAAGGCACGGGCAAAGGAGCAGGTGGGTATGTTCTTAGAGGCCGTAGTGAGAAAAGTAAGGGTTGGTAATGAAAGGAATTTCATTTAGGGCAATTAGCTGTGAAATTAGTAATTCAACAACACCAGTTCATTTCAACTAACATAGAACCGCTTGTAGAAAAGGGGAAAATGAGCTTGACTCCTGAATTTTTAACACCAAAACCAGATCTTTACATATAGTTACAACTTTCTGATTCTATTTACATGATGAGACATCATCAAACGTATTGAAATACCACGAACCAGTACCATTGGTATCCTCTGGGATGCTTGTTAGCAATGCAGACCTCCCAGTGCTCACCCCTCCCCCTCTGAATAAGAATCTGCCTTCTAACAGGATCCCCAGATAATTTTTGTACGCATTAAAGTTCGAGTAGCTCAGATACAAGTTATGGCGCTCGCACACTGCAGTAGCATATACCGAACACTAGGGGGACCCATTTCTTCATCTTTCCTGTGCTTCTAACCGGTGAATTCACCACCACTACTTGTAAATGGTTTCTGCAATTCCCCCCGCCCCGCCCCAGCGTTGGAATAACATTTTGCTCTTTTTAAAATTTTTTTTAAAATGTTTTTTTAATTTATTTTTAAGAGACAGAGAGAGACAGAGCGAACTGGGGAGGGTCAGAGAGAGAGGGAGACACAGAATCTGAAGCAGGCTCCAGGCTGTCAGCACAGAACCCAAAGCGGGGCTCGAACCCACGAACCGTGAGATCATGACCTGAGCCCAAAGTCGGATGTTCAACAGACTGAGCCCCCCAGGTGTCCCAACATTTTGCCCTTTGATCAAAGAGAAAACAAGGATGATACAAAAAATGTTACGTATGCCATACAAGTTATATTTGATGAATGACTGTGGAGAGTACATATTTTAAAACTTCTTTATTAAAGTCAAAAATCTTTTAGAAAAACTAAAAACAATTATTATTCTCAAAGTCCAGACAAATCTTTGAAAATGATACATGATTTGTCCTAGAGGTTTGTTGGGGCTACAATAAAAATGAGTAAGGTAAGCTGAAAACCTTTTGCTTTAAATTGTGCATGTGTGTGTAGGTGCGTGTGTGCGCGTGGTATAATTTATGACAAGAAGTACAATCATTAAATCTGAAAAAACATAAAAACGAGGATGGCGTCATTTTATAATGACATAAATAAGCCATGATGAACCTTTAACCCATCAAACTTCATTATCAAAGACATCTAGTCAAGGTCACCGGTAAAAATGCACTTCCTGGTCCGTTCCTTTCGAATAAACAAAGAAATCTATAAATTGAGACTTACCATTCCAGGGAACTTGAAGGTGAAGCTGAGTGACCAAACAGAACTTGTGACAACTGCTTGTCCCACAGCCCCGGCCACACAGTCTTCACACAGGGACGGGTGCCCCATCGTTTTCGGGGGGCCGGAACACCCGCACAGCTCTCCTTGAGGCACGTCTGTGTTCTCTGCTTCCAGATCTTAGGAACAGGCTTCTTGGAGGGGGTTCCCGGCTCGTGTGGGGCCTCAGGGCACTGGGAGACTCAGGAGCATCTTGCCCGATTGCATCTTTTGTGTCCTTCCGTTGGCATGGCTATTCATCTCCTAAGTCACTAAGGTAAGACGCGGATGACCTTGCGATAGAGAACTGAGAAGTTCAGGGAAGTTCGTAAGTATGGAATATCCACGACCTTATCAATGAGGAAATGGTCATCGAAGAATCCAGTGTTGGTGATAACGTGTGGAAGCCGGTCCTCTCTGTCGCCGGTGTGGGGGCTGTATTTTGGCACAGCCTTTTACGTGCAACCCGACAGTCCTTGCCCACCTAGAAAATACGCACGCTTTTTGCTCAAAGCCGTCTTATTCTAAGCCAGCAATGGTGTCCGAACACTCAAAGCCTGACTCACTGGCCTTCAAATGCAGAAAGAAGGCAAGTGCCCCCAGATGACTTTTGTTTGCCTGTGTGACTACCCCCTAGATCTATGCTGTTTATTCTCATTATATAGATAAAACCAAAGAGAGCACAACTCTGGTCCCTGGAGCCAATGACCTGTCACATCCAGATATCAAATATTCTTCAGGTGTTTCCCTTAGAAACACCAAATTGTGCCAAGAGCAAATACGGGCGAATGGGAGTGATGGTTTTAAAGGGTCAAAATGTCTTATATTTTAAAAAATTCTGTGGAGTGAAGACTTCTCCTGCTGGCCCATCAGCCCCTCCCACCCGTGTCTCTTGCCTGCGCTGTGATTAAGCGTGTGGTCAGAACGGGGGGGGGGGGGGAGGGTGCTCTTTGTTCCGCACCCTCCTCTGACGGCTGTTCCACAGCCAGAACCTTTTCCAGCCTCCGCGCCCCCCACCCCCCAGGAGCACCAAGAAAGATGTGTTAGGAAAGGTGTGTTAGGTATCACGGCCAGAAATAGAATTCCGTGTTCTGAGTCTTCTAACACAAAAGAAAGCCAATGAGGCTGTGTTGGGTTCCCAAGTACACTACATACTAATGAGTTAAGTTTAAATGGAGATAAAGCAAAACTTAACTTAGGCATTTGCACTGGAAACTAAAGAATGCCCCTCCCTTGCTGGCAGCAGCGCTCTGAGCTGGGCTGCCCCCCAGCTGAGTGCTCCTCACACTGAATTGTCCAGGAGAGGAGCGGACCTCAGGCTGTCTGGCTGAAGGAAAGAAAATCCGTTTCACTTATCCACCCGCCTCCGGATAGTCACCACTCGTGACAAATTTCTTTTGAAAGTTTGCAAGTGGGAGAGCAGTTTAACTCATTTAACCTGGTCTTACAGGTGCCCTGCCAAATCTAGAATACTAAGATAAAAAGGTGCCCCTTTGGGGTGCCGGGGTGGGGGGCTCAGTCCGATAAGCATCTGACTCTTGATTTCGGCTCAGCTCATGATGTCACAGTTCATGGGACTGAGCCCCATATCGGACTCTGTGCTGATAGAGCGGAGCCTCCTTGGGATTCTCTCTCTCTGCCTACCTCTCTCTCTCTCTCTCTGTCTCTCTCAAAATAAATAAACATTTTTTTCAAAAGGTGCACATTTATAACACACTCCCAATTTGCTGTAAATATTTTTTATTAAATTTTTTTTTGTTTTAATGTTTATTTTTGAGAGAGAGAAAGAGACAGAGACGGAGAGAGGGGAGCATGAGTGGGGGAGGGGCAGAGAGAGGGAGACAGAGGGTCTGAAGCAGGTTTGCATTAAGAGCAGAGAGCCAGATGCAGGGCTTGAACTCACGAACCGTGAGATCATGACCTGATGTCGAAGTCTGAGCCCCCCCCAGGCGCCCCTGCTATCAGTATTTCGAAAAGAGAAAAGGAGCTGATGTTTGTCGAGTGCTGACACTGTCTGGGCCCGGGTGTAAGTTCTTACTGTAAAGGAACACAGCCTCACGACAGTCTCCTGGGGGCCGGCAGGAATGGCTGTCCCTCATGGCTTCCGGGGCACCTTGTGGAGGCTGGGTGTTCAGTTCGCACCTGCTGGCGGTCATCACCCTCATCTTCAGGACCCGCATAGGTCCAGGAAACAAACTCCTGGGGGGGCCATTGGGAAAGGCCTATGCCTGTGTTCTGAAAGCCCCCAGACCCTCTGGTTGAGGTCAGGAAAGCCGCAGCCCCGAACCTTGGAGAAGCGGTGTTGGAGGCTTTCTGTAGGTCCTGGAGAAAATGGTGGCGCTCTCTTTGAGGAAGCCCAGCCCAGTGACGGTGACCGTCCAGAGAGCAGCAGCCAGTGTGTGGACACATGCGGACCCCAGTGAGCGGGCCGCCAAGCATTCAGGAGAGCTGGGCTCTGACTTGAGAAAGATCTAGAAGTATCCTGATTTATTTTTATTATATTTTCCTTTTTACGTATGTATAAGAGTGACGTGATAAAACCTTGTAGCTAAATAGATTTAATAGGGATTTTTAATGAAATATAAAAAATTAGAAGTGATGCAAATGCCCTGGGCCATAGTTTAGTTGGCAGTGTTTTCTCTGGGTGGCTCATAAAAGAGCAGTATGTTCTACAACTGACATTTTAGACTAGTTAAAATATAGTATTTTTTTTTTAATTTGCAGATGAGGAATGGAAGCTCAGAGAGGTTAACCCATTTGCTCAAGGTTGCACAGCTAGTTGGTAACAGGATGTGACCCAAGGAGTCTGCCCTCAGGGTGTGTACTTGGAACCCCCAGGGTACGTGCCCGTTACCCACCGTGGTCTGGGTCTGTGCTGTGGTTTTGCCTCCTCTGGCCCGCCTTGCCTTTGTTCCCATCCCTTTTCTGAACCCGGTGCGTCAGCCTCCACAGAGACGGAACAATTCAGTGCCCATCTTTTGGTTTGTGTTAACGTCGGTCACTTGCTTTTGCTGACAACTCCGGCCTTTAAAAGACATTGGCTGTAGATTTCACCATAAAGTGACCATGCCCATCAGGGATCCTCAGTTTGTTGAGAATAAATGGGCCCTACGGGCGTGAGACGTAAGAACCTAAATGAACGCCTTTGCTTTTATCTTCTGTTCTTCATGGTCTGGGGTCCGGGTGATATCATCAGGCCCTCCATGCTTCCCACTGAAACTGGTGATTTCTGTCCATTTCCTTCACATGTTCATGGATACTGTTTCCTTAATCAAGTGAGGGCTACCGGGCACATGCCAACAGTTATGCCATCACAATACCCAGACTTGCGGTTTTCTTCTGAAGTAATTTAGACACTTGTCAGTTTATTGTTTATAATTCTTTGTTTAGTATCTGTGTTTTCCATTATGCTAATTTCCTGGGGATAAGAGTCTGAGCTGTTTTATTTATTTACTTATGTAAATGTTTATTTTTGAGAGGCAGAGAGAGACAGAGCATGAGCAGGGGAGGGGCAGAGAGAGAGGGTCACACAGAATCTGAAGCAGGTTCCAGGCTCTGAGCTGTCAGCACAGAGCCCAACACGGAGCTCGAACTGAGCCAAAGTAGGATGCTTAACTGACTGAGCCCCTAGGCACCCGGACCTGGCTGGTTTATACCTGGTACTAGGTAAGTGCTCAGAAACCATGTCAGGAATGTGAAATTTTAGAGCCTGAGGCCTCAGAGGCCCTCCTCTTACACACTGTCAGTGTATCAATGAGGGGCCAGCGAGGTCTGGGGAGATGAGGCACCCCGTTCTCTGTTACGGGGGAGGGGGCTCTGTGCTGGATCTAGATTACATCACTCCTAGTTCCTCATCCAGTCCTCCGGGCCTGGTCTCTGTCTGGGTCCCATTGTATATATCCTTCCGGAATATTCTATAGAGGAGAAGTCATGCCAGCGTATTATACCTAAACAAATGTGTTTGTACATGTTAATTTGCAGCGGTTCAGCCATGGGTTAGGAGATGGGCTAGGAGGAAGCTAAACAATGGATGAAAGTCAAGGCTGAACCAGGCATCCTGGGAAAGGAGAAACAGCAGTAAGAAATGGAGGCGGCTCCGGAGCGGGGCATCTGTGGGACCGGGCAGGGGCCTGTGTTTCAGGACGAAGTGGCCACCGAGAGTGGCCTCGGGAGCTCCCGACAAGCGGGGGGACTGGAGTACCTCTCCACTCTGTGCCCCAAACCTCACAACATGAGCTCTGTTCCCTGGCCAGAGACAGCGGGCTGGTTACTGAGTGGAGGGAGGGCTCAGCTGACCCCTCGGAAGACTCAAGCTGCCCTCTGGGTACAGATGGAGTCACGTCCTGTGGCACATGGTCCCTTTTCCTAGACCACATCCCCAGAATCACATCTCCAGGCAGACCTGCCCCCTGCACAGGATGTTGGGCTCCACCAGGACACGCAGCATGGTGGTGGAGGGTTTGGGGGGTAAGATGGGGAGCCAGGGTCACCCACACTTGTGGTTTGGGAGGCAGTGGCCCTCTATTGGACCCTTGGGGGAGACAGGGCCTTGGGGATGGATGCCCACCCAGGACAGGAATTGGAGGAGGTGTGCAACCAGCTGGCTGCTATCGCTTTTTCCAGAAAGCCTGGTGAGGCCCCTGCCCCCAGTGTCCTGTGTGCATGCCAGGGACAACACCGACCTCATCCAACCATGAGCTCCTCATTCACAAAGAGGACAGGAGCTCCTACTAGCTCCCTGTGGAGACCACTCATATGAACGGGAAATAGTGACCAATGGAAATGAGCGAAAGTGGGGCCTCAACCCCATAAATGAGGTGGAAACAGCTGAGGGAGAGGGCCAGAGTCCTGGCGGAGAATGCCGACTAACACGGAATCCGAAGCAGCTCCAGGCTCCAAGTGGTCAGCACCGAGCCCGATGCAGGGCCTGAACCCATGAACCGTGAGATCATGACCTGAGCCGAAGATGGAAGCTCAACTGACTGAGCCACCTGGGCGGCCCGTCTCACCTTCAGCTTCTGATGGATTCATCGTCGACCATGCCAGGAAGCCAGCTTTTCTCATCTACACGGATGACACTGACGGGCTTCTAAGAATCAGAATTTGTGGTGAGAACCCGTCATCCTAGGGGGACTTAGGCAGAGCTGGAAGAGGAAATGTCAAGGAAGCTCGGCTTGCGGCGTTGCCCCCTGTTGGCTGTGGATGTCTGGCCGCCCCCTTCCCTCGGACCACTCTCCCCCCAGACACACAGCAGGTCAGACAGGTTTAGGTGGCATCAGCTCCGGCTGCTGGCCACAGGGCAGCTCTGGCTTTTGTCCTTAGTAACTTTCTTCTGAATGGCGGCTTTTGCAATGACCGTGGGAGAGGTACAGCTTCCAAGAATGTGGCATGGTTGTCCCCTGCTGCTCCCAGGCCGCCTGTGTGTGAGTGCCGGGAGATGGCCTGCTCCTCCCCCCTCAAGATGCTAAAAGGCCTTCGACTCATTTGACAAGCCTCCATCCCTCGCTTAGGAACGATCAACTGGCTGGCTTGTTGGCTCTAGAAAACTCCTGTGGTCTCTTAAAATCCTTTCGTGGGGAGCGTTTTCTCCACTGGATTTTGAGATGATGCTAATATACTAGGAACCTACAGTCAAGTTCACTTAAAAAGAAAGAGAATCTCTTGCATACAAACGGTTCCATTTCTTTCTCAGCCTACTTGGTGTCAAGATGACAAGTGGCCCGTAGGTGTGGGGTCTGCGTAGGAAGTCTCCTCCATGGCCACACTGAGAATGTTTATTGTAGAAAGGGAACTTTTGCCCTGTGAAGTCACCTCCTCCGAGTCACCCGTAGCTTTCTGATATTCTATCACAGGAAATTCCTGGGGGTCCACAAAAGCCGTCTTCGGAACACAGCTGCAGAGAGAGAGCAAATCATCGCTGAATGTGACGGTGAGGTCTGGGGACCCGTGTTCAAGGGTGGCCGGGCACCTGGGCTCTGTGGAGCGCACACCGAGGGTCTCGGAACAATGTCGAAATAATCCAAGGAACAAAGGTCAGCTGACCTCTCATTGTAGTGCGTTTAATGCAGAGAAACAGGTACTAGACAGAGGATGTCTTTTGTATCCCACCAACGCGGCGGGGGAATTATATTTAGATTCGGTTTCTGTGAACCGGTAGTAACTGGCCCCAACCCTTACCTAACGCTTGATGTTAATGATCAAAACCTTAGCTTGAAAATTTGGGTGACACAGTGACATGTTTGGAGCATCAGATTTTGAATGAAAAACTATGTTACCTGAGCGATTTTGACTCAGAATGTTAAGCCCCAAACAGATCAATCCATCAACCTCAACTCCCTGCATAACACGGGCCAAACGTCCTTGTCCTCTGGGCTTCAGTGGTCTCGTCTGGAACTAAGACAGTGCCATGAGTCTGTAAGGCTCTTCCAGAGTTAGATTTAAAAAAAAATTTTTTTTATGTCTTTTATTTTATTTTGAAAGAGAGACAGAGACAGAGAGTGAGTGGGGGAGGGGCAGAGAGAGAGGGAGACACAGAATGTGAAGCAGGCTCCAGGCTCTGGGTTGTCAGCATGGAACCCGACGCAGGGCTTGAACCCACGGACCATGAAATCATGATCTGAGCTGAAGTCAGACGCTTAACCAACTGAGCTACCCAGGTGCCCCATCCAGAGTTAGGATCCTGTGATGTAAGCCTTTCTGAGTCCCTTCCGAGGGGAGGAGAAGGCAGTGACCCTGTGCTGACTGCTTGGGGAATGTGAACTCTGTCTCTCTCCGTCCTGCCCAGGATTCGAGAATATTTCAGCAAGTGTTATTTTCCTGGAGGATCTTGGCTCCAACTGTGGTATAAAAATTAGCAGGAGCAGCAGGGGCCTGAAAGAACAGTGTAGATTGAATTAGAGACTGACTTTCATTTGCAATTGAGTCTGAGCTCTTTCAAGACGTCTCCCATGGCTGTTTTTCGCGGAACCCCATGGGACAGACGTGGGCTTTGCATCACATCTTTAATGTTCTCTCCGATACGGTTTGAGCGACTTCATTGTGCCGAGTGCTTGCCTGAGCTGGTCCACCTTGAAGGCAAAACTCTCATTTGATGTTCTCACCGTGCTGCGGCCGTCCGGGCCTGGGGTACTTAAAGGCCTCCATTCTTCTCTCTCTGGGTAAGACAGACGGCCCGACAGTGCCATGAAGTCCCAGGAGCCGCAGCACCGATGAAGCCGGGAAGGAGCGATTCAATAGCCTTTGTGGCCTTCTGCTGGCAGCCGGCGTTTTCTAGCCACACAACTGTCGGCTGCTACACACCTCCCACAGGCCACAACAATTCATGGAAATTAATAAATGCATTTATTGGGAGAGGTCATGGGTGAAACAGGAAAATCAGTCCCCTGCTTCCCAGACAAAAACTCTGGGATCGAGTTTCAATAGAAACCAGCAGCCTTCTCCACAGCGCTGTGTATTTATAGCAAACAGAAGTAGTTCAAGTTCTTAGGTAGTTCAGCAAGGTTAAGTATGGTTCTTATATTTGTTTAGTTAACAAGTATGTTTGGAGGAGGCTTGTCCCACAAAATACCAAGTACCAGGAATCCTGGGATGTGAGAAACTGAATTAATGAGCCTGATTGTTCTCCCCCACCAACTGTGGTCACACAGAAACGGAACTTTTTTTTTTTTTTTTTTGCTTAAAATTGCCATATAGTTCAACGGGGTAAAAATAATCTTTTCCACAGTTGTACTGAAGAAGTGGATACCCACGTGCAAAAAATAAAATGAATCCCTTCCTTATATCATACACAAAATTAATTTGAAACAGACCGCAGACCTGAGTGTAAGTGTTACAATGATGAGATTTTTCAAAGAAAACATCAATAAGCTTTTGTGATCTTGAATTAGTTGTGTAGATATGACACTAAACCATAAGGAACCGAAGGAAAAATAAATTGGACTATATCAAAATTTAAACTTTTTGTGCTGCAAATGATATATCAGGAAAGTGAAAAGACAACTCACAGAATGGGAGAAAATTATTCAGAGATCACGTCTGATAAAAAACTCGTATCCAAAATATATAAAGAATGCTTACAATTCAATAACAGAAAGACAAGTAACCCAGTTAAAAAAATTGGCAAAGGATTTGAATAGAGATTTCTCCAAAAAAGATATGTAACTGGCCAATAGGCACATGACAATATGCTCAACATTATTAACCATTAGGAAGATGCAAATCAAAACCCCAAAGAAATACCACTTCAAACCCAGAAGGATAACTATCATCAAAAAGACAACAATACCAAGTGTTAGCAAAGGTATGGAGAAACTGGAACCCGCATGTACTGCTGGTGGGCATGTAAACAGGTGCAGGCGGTGTGGAAATTACCTTAGTGTGGTGGTTTCTCAAAATGTTAAACCCAGAGTCGTCATATGAACCAACAATTCCACTCCTAAGTATATGCCCGAGAAAATTCAGAGCACATGTACACATATAAGTGAGAACATAAATGTTCGTAGCTGTATTATTCAAATAGCCAAAACATGAAAACAACCCAAATGTCCACTAATTGATGAATGGGCAAACAGAATGTGGTGCATCCAAATATAGTAGACAATGGAATGGTATCGGGCTATAGAACGGCCCAGCATATTGATGCTGGCCACTCCATGGATGAACCTGGAAAACACTGTGTCAAATGAAAGAAGAAGTCAGGCACAAAAGACCACTATTCTGTGACTCTGTTTACGTGGCATATCGAGAATAGACATATCTATGGGACAGAAAGTACATCAGTGGTTTTCCAGGGCTGGTGGGGGTTGGGGGAGCAGTTGGAGGAATGACTGCTAATGGGCTTCAATATTTGGGGTGATGTGATTATCCTCAGCTCAGATCGCGGTGATGGTTGCACGGCTCTGTGAGTATACTGAAAACCAGTGTTTTGTGTACCTCACGTGGGTGAATTTTAGGAGATGTGAGTTATATCTCCGTAGTTCTGTGAAAGAACTGACATGTAGGTGGGTACGTGATAAGATACTACGATGTGCCTGCACCCTCTGGGCCTGCCGCACCCCAGGCTCCCCCTTTTCTCCCATCACCACCTCCTGGTCCCAGGCAGCCCACGGAAGACCCTTTCCAGCTGGGCTGTGAGAAGAGAGAGGCGACGTTTCCCTGCTCCTTCTTCCTACTTGTCTGAGTCCCATAAATAGAAAAGACCAAACGAAGTCACGCAGGCTGAGATGCCTGGGTGGCTCCATTGGTTAAGCTTCCAACTCAATTTTCGCTCAGGTCATGATCTCATCGGCTCATGAGATCGAGCCCTGAGTGTGGCTCCAGGCGTCCTGCTGACAGCACAGAGCCTGTGTGGGATTCTCTCTGTCCTCTCTCTCTGCCCTTCCTCTGCTCACGTGCCCACGCACTTTCTCTCTCTCTTGGAATAAGTAATAAGTAAACTTAAAAGAAAAAAAGAAATCTTTCAGGCTGTTCGTGGTTACCAAGAAAAGAGAAATATGTCCTATCACAATGAAGAAACTTGTATACATATTCATATGCCTTTCTCTCTGGAGCTTTAAGCATGGTTTTTAGTTCCTCCTGGAATCTATTTCAAGGACGAGTATTTATGTGCTACAGATTGACACTGTATACGACCCTCTGTCTAGTTCTTTTCCTCCTACCTATTCACAATGCTCGTATTACACGGGTACGCATCAGTACTTTTGCTGTTCCATTTTTCTGTTTCAGAGTCTTACTTCGTCCCCTTTTCCCTTACAACGTGACTTATTATAGAATCTTGTTTTGTTAACTGTAACTGGTTGGGGAGGCTCTAAAAATGCACCCCTGAGGTTTGCTTCTTGCAGAGCAGGGGTCTGGACCCAGCTGACCTGCTGAGCTCTGAGGTCCATCCGCGTCTGTGCTCACACGGAAGGCGCCCGCCGGTGGCTGAGCACACCAGGGACCCCCTTCCTGGGATGCTGCCGACAGGCGACTCTGTCTCTGCGACTCCCTGTCAGCCTTGTGGAAACTTCTCCAGAACCACACTCCGAGCCTTCCACCCTCCAACCACTCCACTCTCCCTCCCACACAAGAGGGAGACGGCATCCTGTGGCACATTTGCCCTTGACTGCTCCTGGAAGCCAGGTAGACAGACGCAATGGCGCCCTGGACCTCTGTCAGGACTGTTCGTAGGGCCTCACTGCTGTTGATACTTTTGAGGTCCTGCTGCTGTTGTTCTAGTTCGGTCAGCACCTCGTGCCAGAGCATTGTGGGGCGTGACACTGATGGGTGCCCCGTGTGTGGCTTTCTGGACCATTTGCATTCAGACAATGGTGAGCCTTTTATTGCAAAAGCTGCTTAAACAGAGTGCCCCTTGTCCAGTATCTGATGGAGCGTCTGTGTTTTCTACTACGCATGGGCATCCAATGTTACTGAGTGTTGCGACAGCTTCCTTGAAACTTGACGGAGAAAAGATTAACAGAAAAACGTTTTGACTTTACTCTCTCCCCCTTTCTTGGTCCACACACCTTAGTGAGATGGTTTGGTGGCTGAATTTGGTGGAGCTCCAAGATAGGAGTTGTCTTCTCCTCAGGTATTTCCCGGGTAATGATCAGGACCAAAGACGTAGGGGGACCATTACGACTGTGGAGGGACTTAGCCTGCTGCCGTTTGAGTGATGCTGGCAGACGCCTGAGACGTGCAGGTCCCGGAGACGGAGGACTTTGCTACTCAGGGAAACCGTGGTTGTCAGGGTTCCTGGGCGTGAGTCCACAGAGTAATGTGATGAGAGGCAGGTGAAACTGGCACGTGCAATGGGTTGCCAAGTTCAAGGAGCCCAAAACTGTAATTATGGGCAACGAGACTGCCTGACGTTTGCCCTAGAGAGAAGCATTATTATACTGGGAAGTTAACACACTGTCCTTTGCTCTGGAGGGAGACAAGATCTTCATCCTCCAAGGCTGTGTGCTAGACAAACATTCTGAAAAAAAAGAGTCCAGAACAAAGAGGCCCAATGCCTTTTCTCCAAGTGTTCAGGACGCTACCCTGGGGAAATGTCTCCCAATAGTCACATAGACCTACTTGAAAATTTTGGGGTGCTTCCCAAGGGGTGCCTGTGTGACTCAGTCTGTTAAGCATCTGACTCTTTGATTTTGGCTCGGGTCATGATCTCATGATTGTGGGACTGAGCCCCGCGTCGGGCTCTGTGCTGGGATTCTGTCTCCCCTCCTTTCTCTGCCCCTCCCCTGCTCGCATGAGTACTTTCTCTCAAAATAAATACCTAAACTTAAAATAAATAAAAAGTTTGGATGCTTCCTTTATGATAATTGAGCATCATGCTCCTTTCTTTCCCCTATTGGCAGTTCTGGGCTGGCCTGGTGGTACACTTTCTGGAGTCAGCCCAGCCAAAGGGAAGGCTTTCTACATACATAATATTCTGGTTCAGCACCTACATTCTCTTGTTGGATTAGCACGGCCCTAGACGATTAGATAATGATCACATTATTGAGTGCATGCCACTTACCAATTCTTCCTACAGTGGCCCACACATGCCAAGGTGGGGGGCGGGGTGGTAACTGTTGTTATGGACTGAATCGTGTCCCCCTATCTCCCAGTTCATATGGGGAAGTCCTAACCCTCAATGTGACTATATTTTCGGATATGGCCTGAATGTTAAATGCTGCCATAAGGGTGAGCTCTAATCCAATAGCCCTGGTGTCTGTAGTGGGGACTGGAGGCATAGTGGGAAGCAGAGGAGGTGACCCCAGAGGTCTGTCTCTGACCAGCACAGAGGAAAGGCCATGTAGAGACACGTTGAAATGGTGGCTGTTTGGAAGTCAGATAGAGAGGCCTCACTGGAACACACCCTCGGCACCTTGAGCTTGGACTTCCCAGCTTCCGGAACCGGAAGAAAATAAATGTCTGTTGTACAAGCCGTGCAGTCTGTGGTAGTTTGTTATGGCTGCCCTAAGAGACTGACACAAATGCTCCTACACATTTTATAAACGTATCCTTGTCCCTTGTGCACTTTAGCTTTTCAAAGAATGGTCTTGGTGTGAATAGGGAAATATTTGAACAACAGGTGAAATTACAGGTTCTAGAATGAACCACACCAATTTTATGGTGATAGAGGGAGAGAAAAAATCCTGGCACCTGGGAAGGAGACACCTTCAACCTCCTGATGGAGAATGAGTGACATTAATGATTGTTCTCCAGAGCCTCTCCGATAAAATGGAAAATGCCCCAGTGCACCCTCTTTGTACTTTGCAAGTAACTTAAATTTAAGACTGTTGGCTCTGCCACCTTGCTCCAGATGACTTTGACCATGATTGATCATGACCTTAACCTTGCTGAGAAATTCATTGGGAGCCACATAGGAGGACCTTGTCATGCAAAACCCTTTTTGGCACCACTGGATTGCTTTCCCACCCCCAATTCCTGTAGCCATTATTCCATCATTTTGTGGAGGGAATGCAACTCCTCTTCTGTGTTACGCACGAACAGGACAGGTCTCGTTCTAAAAATAAGGACCAGACTCAATTGTTGGAACTGAACCAGGACTCTTGGAGCTGCCCAGGAAGCCATGTTCTTGACATTGTCAAACTTTTCACATACACCCCAATGGCGTAGGGCTCATTTGAATGGTCCCAACAATTGCGTAATCTCAGTGCTGTACATCTAGCCTGGAACTCAGGTGTTAATTTGCCTTTCTCATGATAACCTGGGGACTTCACCTCTAAGGGTGGCCACGGAAGACTTTCCAATATTTAAGGAAATACCAGTAGGGGATCATGTAGGTGGAGGTCTCCCCCTAAACAGTTATACCTTGGCTCTCAAAGGAGTGTCCTGGACAGATAATTGGCTTGTTATTTATATGCACCCCACCCCCAGGTTTTCCCGTGATGGGAGACATCCAGCCGGAAGAGGTGGCATGGAATCTGCCCCTGATTTTAGCTGGAGTGAATACTGGTATGACCTTTTCTTTGAAAGCCAGTCTAAGTATATTGGCCAAGGTTGTTATGATGGATTGAATTACCCTAGACTTCCTCTTTCCTGGATTAATGCATTGGGCCAAGTTAAAAGATCAATACAGTACAAGAGAAAGCCACTTGGATTTCTAAAGACCTTGATGGTATATGGATTTGTTCGGCCCCATTGGATCCAGGACCCAGAGGAGCATGATTGAGGTCAGTACTGGCCATGTAATGCTGCTTATAGTCCTGTTGGCATTAGCCTTAACTAAATGCCATATGAGAAAAATTGAATGGGTTTTGGCCCCAGCTTCTGTTGGTCAGATAAACTGTAGAGGATGACTGAGGGGCATACTTATGGGAAAAGTGACCAGAAACCAAGATGGTGCAGAAGTGAGGGGTGCATGTAGGAGGAAACAGTTCTCCATGGATTGCTTGAGTTCCTGCAAACCTTGCCTGTAGAAGTACGGACTGCTCTCTGCCTTTTCCAGAATACTTATATAGTAAATATCTTTGGATGATAGAGATAATGTCTCCCTGTGGGGCAAAGGGCAGGCAGGCCTACTGCTCAGTATAAACGATACCCTACCTTAGGGTTGTCTTCTCTATTGTAACGCAACGTGCTGTGTGTGCAGGTGCCCAGCTGGGCGCATCTGGAACCCCCGCCCCCATGGAACTCATGACAATATGCTGATGCTCGTATTGTTTGGATGTAGGGAACAATACATTTTTTTTTGGTCTGTGACTTAGGAGTTGTGTGTCTGTTGCCACCACCCACGAAATACCAGCAGACCAACTTACCAGTTTCTAAATAATCTCTCAGACACCTCAGAGTTCTTTTTTTAACTTAATTTTAAAATTTTATTTAAATACAAGTTAGTTAACACATAGTGTAATAATGATTTCAGGAGTAGAATTTAGTGATTCATCACTTACATGTCACACCCAGCGCTCATCCCAAGAAGTGTCCACTTTAATGCCCATCAGCCGTTTAGCCCACCCCCCACCCACAGGCCCTCCAGAGACCCTCAGTTTATTCTCTGTATTTAAGAGCCTCTTACGGTTTGCTCCCTCTCTCTTTTTAGCTTATTTTTCATACTGTCTTTCTCCCCTTGAATGGTCTTAGCACTCTTATTGAAAATCAATTGGCCATATATGCAAGAGTGTTCTGAGTATATTAGCTGTGTATGTATATATTTTTTTGATTAAAAAAATTTTAGATAGAGAAAGAGAGAGCATGAGTAGGGGAGTGGGGCAGAGGGGGAGAGAGAGAGCATCGTAAGCCGGCTCCACACTCAGTGTAGAGCCTGACGCAGGGCTCAATTCCACAACCCTGGGATTGTGACCTGAGCCGAAATAAAGAGTTGAACGTTCAACCAACTGAGCCAGTCAGTCACCCCTAGCTGTGTGTCCTTTATTTATTTATTTATTTATTTATTTATTTATTTATTTTTGATACAGAGAGAGACAGAGCATGAGAGGGGGAGGGGCAGAGAGAGGAGACACAGAACCCGGAAGCAGGCTCCAGGCTCTGAGCTAGCTGTCAGCACAGAGCCTGACGCCGGGCTTGAACCCACCAACGTGAGATCATGACCTGAGCCGAAGTCGGAGGCCCAACTGACTGAGCCACCCAGGCGCCCTTGTATGTCCTTTAAAAAAATATATGGCCTTTATCATATTGAGAAAGTTTCTTTATATTCCTAGTTTGCTGAGTGTTCTTATTATGAAAGTTGTTGAATTTTTGAATTTTTCTTTTTTTAATTTTTTTTAATGTTTTATTTATTTTTGATACAGAGACAGAGCATGAGAGGAGGAGGCACAGAGAGAGAAGGAGACACAGAACCGGAAGCAGGCTCCAGTCTCTGAGCTAGCTGTCAGCACAGAGCCCGACGCGGGTCTCGAACCCACGAACGTGAGATCTGACCTGAGATGAAGCTGGAGGCTTAACCCACTGAGCCACCCAGGCGCCCCTGAATTTTTTTGTATTGTCAGTTGAATTTGATGACGTGGATCTCCCCCTCACTCTGTCAGTGTCGTGCCTTCCATGGGTTTCCAGATGTGAAGTATTCTCTCAGCATGGGAGCAGGTTTCACTTGGTCATGGTGTGTCATTCTTTTCATATGCTGCTGAATTTGGCTTGCTGCGATTTTGTTGATGATTTTTGCATCAATATTCATAAGGGATGTTATTTTGAAGTTTTCATTTTTGTAGTTTCTTTGGCTTTAGTGTCAGAGTAATCCTGGCCTTATGGAAGGACTTAAGTATTTCCTTCTTTTCAAGGTTTTGGAAGAGCTTGACCAAGATTGATATTAATTCTTCTTTAAGTGTTTGCTAGAAAACACCAGTGAAGTCATCTTCAGCTTTTATTGTTGGGAAGTTTTTGAATTACTGATTCGATTTGCTTACTAGTTATAGGTCTACTCAGATGTTCTATTTATTTAGGGGTTAACTTTGGTAGTTTTTGGGTGTCCATTTCATCTAGGTTATATAATTTTTCGGACATACAACTGTTTAACATAGTTTTGCAAAGCAATAATCTCCCATCCTTTCCTTCCCCAGACCCTGGCAACTACCATCTTTCCTGTCTCTATGGTTGTGATTAATGTAATTGCCTCATATAAAAAGAATCACTTGGTACAATGTCACCAAGGTTCACTCATGCTGTAGCATATATCAGAATTTTCTTGCTATGTAAGGCTGAATAATATCCCATTGTATCTATATGTCACATTTTGTTTATTCATTCATCCACTGAGGGACACTTGGGTTGCTTCCAACTTTTGGCAATAGCATAATGTTTTGAGTTGCCATAACCTAACTTTGAGATCTCTGCACTTGAGAATTTTTGATCTTGAGTAATTTAATTTCTTTAAGTCTCATCTGTATAAGGGCATAATGATGGTACCTCCACTGTACAGTGATTGAATTAAATGATAAACTGTTTTTAAAGCACTTAATGTGGGGCATCACTAAGCATTGATTACCTTCAGCAGGATGGTACAGGAAAAGTAGTTGTCTTTAGAATCAAATAATCCTGTGTTCAAATCACAGATGTCTTGCTATACAGTTACATGACTTAGGGAAGTTGAGTTTCTGTTTCCTTATTTTAAAAATCAGAATAATAACATTCATTCTTTCATACAATAAATACTTATTGATACCTACTCAGTGCCAGGCATTACTCTATAAGATAAGATAGAAATGAACAAACAGAAATGTAAATCTATGCCCTCATGGAGCTTACATTCTGAGGTGTGAGAACTGAAGCAAATAATTATCAATTCACGTGTTAAACAATACTAGGAAATGGTGCTCATTTATCAAGACTAATAGTTCATTTACCAAGTCCTGTGAGCCCCCCACTTTGCTTTTTCCAGTAGAGTCATCTGGTCCTCAGCCATTTGGTCCAAGCCAATTGTCATAAATTGTCCACTTTTAGCCAATTCACCTCCTTGTAAGATCATATTTGACATTACCTAGCCCAAGCCCTAAGCCCTTATAAGTACTCTGCTCTAATTTTTCTTTTATTTGAGAGAGAGCGCGAGCGCGAGAGCGAGAGCAAGCGAGCACACATGAGTGGGGGAGAGGGCAAGAAGGAGAGAGAGAGGGAGAGCGAGTGCGAGAGCGAGCGAGCACGCATGAGTGGGGGAGAGGGCAAGAAGGAGAGAGAGAGGGAGAGAGGAAATCTCAAGCAGGTTCCACACTCAGCATAGAGTCCGACTTGGAGCTTGATCTCACAACCCTAGGATCATGACCTGAGCTGAAATCAGGATCCGGACATTCAAGTGACTGAGCCACGCAGGCGTCCCTAACTTTTCATTTTTAAATACTTCTAAGATTGTATTGAGATTCTGTCCCTTACTGCATTAAGTCTAATAAACTTGACGTGACTTGACCAATGGTTTATTCTGGTGGTTGTTTGGGCAGCCAATGGGGGACACAAACAACACAGAATGAATTACAGAGCTGTTATAGAGATGAAGTGAGAGAGCTAAAGGGAGGGGGCCCTGCAGGGAGATCATTTGACTTCTTTGACTTCACTCTGAGTGGACTAAGAAGAAGTTGCAAGTTTTGGGCATGAGAGGTAACATGATCAGACCTATCTTTTTTTTTTTTTAATTTTTTTTAACATTTGTTTATTTTTGAGAGACAGAGAGAGACAGATCATGAGCAGGGGAGGGTCAGAGAGAGAGGGACACACAGAATGGGAAGCAGGCTCCAGGCTCTGAGCTAGCTGTCAGTACAGAGCCTGACACAAGGCTCAAACCCACAAACTGTGAGATCTTGACCTGGGCCGAAGCCAGATGCTTAACTGACTGAGCCACCCAGGCACCCCAATCAGACCTAACTTTAACAGGATGGTTCTGACACCAGCATTGAGCACTGAGTGAAGAGGGCAAAGGAAGATGTCAGACCACGGAGAAGTCTCAGGCTGGTGGTAGGCATGGCCTTGCCTAAGCTAGTTGGACTATCTGGAAGTGGAACCCACAGAATTTGTTGGCGGACCAGATGGATGCATGGGGGAAGGAAGAAGACTTACGGGAAGTCATGAGCTCTCAATGCCATGAGGCTTGTGACTTGGCGACAGCAGCCTCTCTGAGTATTTACAACTGCTTCTCCTGTGCCTCATGCCATGTTTCCTTGCCCTGGTCATTTGGTAAATGGAGATGTCACTTCCCTGGGGCTTCTTTCCTTATGCCCTTGGCCAGTCTTTGGTGTCTTCTATGGGACTCCATCATCTGCTCTCCTTTGAATTTGTCTTCTTTAAAAATTTTTTTAAACATTTATTTATTTTTGAGAGACAGAGAGAGACAGATCATTAGCAGGGGAGAAGCAGAGAGAGAGGGAGACACAGAATCTGAAGCAGGCTCCAGGCTCTGGGCTGTCAGCACAGAGCCCGACGCAAGGCTCAAACCCACGAACTGTGAGATCGTGACCTGAGCCGAAGTTGGAGGAATATGCCTCCTTTGAATACAGTAGTCCGGGTACTGCAGACTGACACCACCCCTGGTTCCTGCCCCCTACAGATGGCCCTTCCTATGTGGCAGCTTCAAGGTCCTTATTTATTATTAAACACACTGCTCCCGGACAGAATCTGTAGCATGGTCAGCACTCAGCCCAAACTTATTATTGCTTAACGATCATCCATCATGGGAGAAAAATGCGTGGTTCCTTTATCTCAAGAATGGAGTTTGGGATTTACTCACTTACACTGAAAAGCCAGGGACAACTATCCCTCAACCATAGCTAGCTGTGGACAAAAGTGAAAAGTAGTCAAAGCATCATTGATTTTTTTGCACTAATTTTGATTTAAAATACATTTCATTAAAGTGTTATTTGACTTAATTACTGCTTTTTTGGTGTCCCTGGGACATTCCTGTTTTTTTTGTGCCCTGGGAAAATGCCGCACCCACCTCACCTTAGCCCGGACTCTGCTGTAGAGGCAGGGCAGTGATAAGGAAGGCATTGTGGGATGTGAGTTTAGGGCAAAACGTCTTTCTGAGTGTTCCATGAGGAGTTTTGAAGAGAACGTTTTCAAGGCCCCAAGCTGGGCTTCCTCATTGCTAGGGTGGCCGTACTGAAGAGGCACAGACTGGGGAACTCAAACAACAGCCATTTATTTTCTCAGTGTTCTGGAAGCTGGAGGTCTGAGGTCAGGTGCTCACAGGGTTAGATTCTGGTGAGGTCCTCTTTCCGGCTCATAGACAACTCCCTTCTCTCTGTTTTCATGGCTTCTCCTCTGTGTGCCTGGAAAGAGAGATCTCTAATGTCTCTTCCTCTTCTGAGAAGAACACCAGTCTTATCTGATGAGAACCCCACCCTTATGACCTCACATAACCTTCACTACCTCTCTAAAGGTCATATCTCCACACGCGCTCACTTTAGGGATTAGGATTTCAGCGTGTAAGTCTTGGAGGACACAATTCAGTCCTGCTTCCATCCTCATTATGCTGCCTGAGGTGGTGTCTTCGCACTAGAGACCCATGGACCAGGGTTTGAATTTTGGATCTTTTTCTAAGTAGCTGTTTGATCTTGGGATAATTATTTACCTCTCTGAAACTCAGCATCCCCATCTTTAAAAGAGGTGAATATTTGAATATTTCTTATCTCACAGGGAGATAAAAAGGTTAATCTGACACACACACACACACACACACACACACACACACACCCCTTGTACACAATTTGCAGTAACTATTAGGCCATTAGGTTCTGTCCCTTAGGCAAACTAATTGGAATTCAGGAAGTAGAAACTGGCACTGTAATTAAGTTAAGAAGTTCTACTCATCACCTTTAGGTAGCCAGAGGGTGTTACACGGAGACGATCTACTATTTTTCTGAATTAGTGGCTGCACAACCTATTGCGCAACGTTAGATCTTCAAGCAGACCTCGGCCAGGAGCCCGGGGCCCCATAGATGGCCATACGTCCAGTAGGAAACTCTCTAAGGCTGTGGAACAGGAGGGGAAAGTGCCGAGTCATGGGTTTGTTTCCTTCTGAGTCTGTGTGGTTCTTATCACGTTCAGGAAACATTAGCACACCCAGCTATTAATAATGGTGATGAAATGAATTTTCTGACTAGATCTGGGGTGGAGGTAAGGGTCACCTGCCTGGCTAAACTACACTTCTATCTGTCCAGGAAGGAAGGGACCTATCTGGAGGCATGCTGTGAAGATAGGAATGTCCATTCTGAGAACCCTCCACTTCACGCAACAGGGCAACCCAAGCGTCCTAAAGGTCATGGCTGGGCGGGAGATATGGATGTTGTCATTGGCAGATTTTCTCAGCCATTTCCAAAATCCCTTAGTAGGCAAAGAGTCCAGATAAAGACAGGATCTAAAGCCTTACGAAGTGTGGGGTGATAGTACTTGCCATGTTGCAGGATGAAGTCTTTGTTTCACTTAATAGAGGACTACACTTACACCCTCAAAATGGATGAAACTTTCCCTGGGAGACTTGCTCTAATTCTTTATTCCCCTCCCCTCCTG
This sequence comes from Mungos mungo, assembly GCA_004023785.1. NCBI lineage: Eukaryota > Metazoa > Chordata > Mammalia > Carnivora > Herpestidae > Mungos > Mungos mungo. Next base: position 230,119 of record PISW01002572.1, on the reverse strand, counting down.
TTTGGTTAAAGCATGAGATTTTACAGATGAAAGCCCATTCTTTCCTATACTCCTTTTCCTGCTCTCCCTACATCCCCTTAATGGGCTTTACCAGTGTTGATAAGCAGGAATGGTGTCAGATAATAATTTCTGTTTGGTGCCTAGACCCTTCCAGAATTTATGGTTATCAGAGTGAATCTATTTTTTCTCCCAGAAGGTGAAGGACAGTTATGGCCACGCCCCTCCGTGAATAGTCTATCTTATGCAATTACCTGCGTTATTGGGAGCAGACTGACTGGAAAACTTAACTCAGGTGATGGAATATATATTATGCACCCATTGCCCAACAAATTCAGACCTGCTGACATCAGGGAAAGTTCAGTTCGACTATTTTTGTTTCCTTCCCTTTATCGAATTCATACCTGAGAGGTTTTCACAACAGATTTTAATTTCCAACACTTAAATTAGGTTGATGGTTAACTCGAGGAACTGGGGAGGAATTCCTGTCACAATGTGTTACCACAAATAGAGTTGCTGAGCTCACAAGCAAGAAACTTGTGAAAGTCACTCAATAGCCACCGCTGCCCTGCTCACTGTGGTAGCCACTAGCCGCACGGGGCTCTTTAAACTTAAACTACAATTAGTTTATGCTAAAAACTCCCTTCCTCAGTCACACTAGTCACATTTCATGTGCTTAGTAGCTACCTGTGGTTTGTTACTACTGTATTGGGCAGACAGGTACAGAACATTCCATTGTACTAGAAAGTTCTCTGGGACAGTGCTGGCCTACAGGTTCAGTTTCATCATCTGAGAGGGGGTAGCAGCATAGGTACCAAATGAGATAGTGTATGTGGAAGCAGTGTATGCTGTGAAGTGCACCCCAAACTGTGACATTGACCTTGACTTGTAATTTGGATGGATGCATAGTGGATTCCAGATTTCCTAAAGCAAAGTGGTGTGAGATAATCTGACTCCCTAGAGTATGTGTCTGATAGTTTTACAAGTCTTCCCTGTTTCTCCCTTTACAACCAGCAGTGTTTTTAAAAAATTTTTAAAGTTTTTATTTATTATTGAGACAGAGAGAAACAGAGCATGAGTGGGGGAGGGCAGAGAAAGAGGGAGACACAGAATCTGAAGCAGGCTCCAGGTTCTGAACTGTCAGCACAGAGCCTGATGTGGGGCTCGAACCCACAAACTGCAAGATCATGACCTGAGCCGAAGTTGGCCGCTTAACCTACTGAGCCACCCAGGTGCCCCATACAGCCAGCAGTGTTGAGTAGTCACATTTCCTGGGCAGAAAGAGACGTTAGCCCATTCCACTCTAGTTCCTGGTTTCCCAGATGGTCCTGAGGAGCTCCCTCCCCCTGCACAAGCTCCAGGACGTCGGCACTCCTACCCTCAGCCCATATTCTGAGGCAGCACGTACCTGAGGGAGGGCACAAAACTACCCTCCCCCCACTCTCCGGTCATGAGAGGCCCTAGAAGCCTCCTTCCAAGGGCTCGAGAGTTGTATGGTAGAGAGGAGGGGAGTGTTTGCCTGAGATAGGCCTGGGCTGGCTCTCGCCTCTGTCACTGCTCAACTCTGTGACATTGGCAAGTACGTCCCCTTCCATGAAGCAAAGTTTTGCTTTTGTTTTCTTTAGTTTCTGTAAATGGAGACAAGGCATTCACTTTGCGGAGTCGTGGCAAGAGTGCCCGGCGCACAGTCCTTGGCGCATGATGGATGCGAGGATGTGCAGTAGACGTATTTACTCAAGACGTGTCCTCAGCTCGGGGTGGGGGTGGGGGGAATGGTGCTTTCTCTCTCTTGCAAAGCAATGGGAAAACCTCAGCTATTTCATTGTCCAGATCTCGATCTGTCTAAACATCTGTGGGTTGGGCCTAAACAGCTTCAAGTAAAAGTACCAGCAACAATATGCATGTCGCACGAAACCCTGTCGACTGTCCACCTAACAGCCCTCCCTCCCCCACAGTTTCCCCCTTGGGAGCAAAATCCAGACTTTGCTTCCATGTGTGGTGTCCAGGGCTCCCTCTCCAGGTCCAGAGTGTTGACTGTTTCAAGCTTTCATGTTTATACGTGTTTTGCCAGTGACCGGCATAAGAAAGGTCATGCACCATAATTTTGATAAGTGGGACATTGAGGAAAGTATGGGGGGCAGATCTAATAAAGATTTTCTTGCCTTTAAAAACGAAAGAAAAACAAATGGAAACATTGAACGTCCCATCTTTTTAAAGGAACATGAAAGTGAAATATAGACCTTCTACCACGAAAAATTAAAATAGAAGGTTGATTGTGAGGGAAAACCTAGGATTATTAATACTTTGATAGATTCTACTTTTTCCTAGTCCACATGTGGTGTGTCATCTTTCTAGGAGCTCTGACTTAGAAATTTGATATCGCCGGAGCACCTGGGTGGCTCAGTGGATTAAGTGTCTGACTCTTGATTTCAGCTCAGGTCATGATCTCATGGTTTGTGAGATCAAGCCTTACATCGGGCTTTGTGCTGACAGCAGGGAGCATGCTTGGGATTCTTTCTCTCTCTGCCCTACCCTTGCTCATGCTCTCTCTCTCGCTTTCTCTCTCTCTCGCAAAATAAATAAACTTAAAAAAAAAAAAGAAAGAAATCCGATATTGTCTTTGACTCCTTCCCATCATTTATCCTTCACGTCTGGAGAGTCGCCAAACTCTGATCATACCATCTTGGCTTTTCAGCTTACCCAGAGCAAACAGATTTTAGGGAGACACTGGAGAATTCTGTCTAAGCAAATGAAATTGGCCTGAGACAGAAAGGCCATGTGATTTTTTCTAATGGGAGCTGTGTCTTTCAGGAGAGAAGCTTACTTGGGAAGCGAAATCAAGATCAACAGGGTTCCTGAGGGATGGATGGGAAAAGAGGACGAAGGGACCACCGCAGTGGCCAGAGAGCCCCGGTGCCCCACACGGGTCTTCCGGTCTGGGCGGTCCCCCTCTGCCCCCTGCTGGAAACTCACTGTCCCTCCTTTCCCTCCAGCCCCCGGGAGCTGTCCTCTCGGCTCTTTCCGTTACGGCAATGACAATGTAAAGGTGTTAAGAGCCCTCAGTAGACTCTAGTCCTTCTTCTTAACTAGTAAGCATTTCTAATGATCTGAAAGAGTGTTATCACTCTTCTGAAAATGCTCAACATCACGAAATGCCGTGTTTCCTCCTGGCCTCCACGACAGGATCTCCTCCTGACGCATCCCGCCCATCCCACAGTCTTCCCAATGGGCTACCGGGCTGTTAATGCGCCTGTCAGCTGAGCCAGAAGCCGCGGAGGGGAGACTTTCTGTTGGATGTGAAGTAGAGGCTTTGCACACAGGTAAAGGTCTGAAGAGCTGTCATATTATGCCGAGCTCTTGTGTCTTTCTTCCCAGCTGTGCAACTTTCCATGTTACTGCTTTCGTCTGAAAAGGCAAGCAGAGATTTTTCAGCATGAAATCTCACTGGGATGTCGGAAGTAATTCCACCTTTGTACCAAAAAAACGTTGTCTCCTTCATTCAGATGAGAGAAGAAAGAAATGAGGGAGAGGGAAAAATGTGTACTAAGGAAGGGAATAGAAAAGTCAGGAAAGAAAGCTTAGTGATGAAAAAATGGAAAAGGAAGCCAAAGAAAATAATTGGTTAGAGGCTTAAAAAACAGGAAAGAAATAACCATGAACAACACTGTTAGCCAAAATATTCAAATAAAGGTGGTTCATGAAATAGGAAGAAGAAAATAAAAACCAACTAGGGAGGAACCAAACTGAAGAAAATAAAGGAATAAAAGATTGATGAAAGTCAACTTGACTACTTTTATGAAAATAATTTTTTCCTAGTGAATTTTTAGGGTGATTTATTGCCTAATAACTAGTAAAAATTTTGACTTACTGCCTAGTAACCAGTAAAAAATTTGACATGACCAATATTGTCAAATAGCTTTCCTGCTATTATAAATAGCAGTCTCCTCCTCCTATGTCTTTCATGATCCTTTTCCTCATAGAACCTAGATTTTTAGAAATGAAAAGGGGCTTGGAGAATTTCTCATACTTGATCATTTTAGAGGAAAGGAAACCCTGGTCTGAAGCAGGGACTCGTCCAGAGTTGTATAGCTGGTAACATCGGAACGCCAGGACCTGACCTTCCCTGAGCTGGCGTCTGTGCTGGTTGGGTGCCCACGGAGGCCTCTTTCCTTCTAGGCCTCCCAGTTCCTGTCCCCCTGCCTGTTAACATTTATTTGGCCTGTGGCTCAGTCTGACTGAGTCTAATGAATTTAAATCGGTCTTAACAAGGGGCGCCTGGGTGGCTCAGTCGGTTAAGTGTTCGACTTTGCCTCAGGTCATGATCTCACAGTTCGTGGGTTCAAGCCCCGTGTCAGGTTCTGTGCTGGCAGCTCAGAGCCTGGAGCCTGCTTCGGTTTCTGTGTCTCCCTCTCTCTCTGACCCTGCCCCCGCTCCCTATCTCTCTCTCTCCTTCAAAAATAAACATAAAAAGATTAAATTGGTATCAACAAACTACAAAACAAGTAACATTCTAACGTGAATATCAATTAGCATTTAAAAATTGCTAATGGTAATATATTACAACTTCATAGCTAATATTTATAGAAATGTTACTATGTCCTAAGTATTGCATTCAATATTTTGCATGTACTAACTCACTTCATCCTTAAGTGAGTAACAATACAACATGTTAATGCTGGAATTATCGACAACCTAGCTCACATTTATAGAGATTTTACAGTGTGCCTGGTAGTGTGCTATTTTAGGCTGAATTGTGTCCCCCAAAATTGATATCTGGAAGCAGTAACCCTCAACACCTCAGAACGTGACCTTACTTGGAAATAAGGTCATTGCTGATATGATGGGTAAAGATGAAGTCCTTAGGTTAGATCCTAATTAGGTGGCTTTCACAGAGGGGTGAATCCGGACACAGAGGCAGACAGAATCTAGGGAAGGCGATGTGAAGACACAGGGGAAGACGACCCTGTCCACGACAAGGAGAGAGGACCGGAACCGCGCCTTCTTCCCGACCCTCAGAAGGAGCTGGCATCTCCCATACCTTGATTGTGGACTTCTGGCCTCCAGAACTGGGATAGGCTATAATGAATTTCTCTTGTCTAGTCTACCCAGCATGTGACACTTTGTTACAGCAGCCATGGCAAACTAATACATGCACTGAGCGTTTTGCAAATATTAACTCACGTAACCCTTATCATCAAACTTATGAGATACGGGAAATGCAGAGAAAAGAAGTTAAGTATCACCAGAAGGAAGAAGTCCACCTAATCCCGAATGTGGAACATTCCACAGATGAATGATAGGGTGACTCCAACAAAACAATGTTGTGGTTTAGAGAGAGAGAACTGTTCTAGGATATAAGTGGCTTACGATATATAGTAATTTCCTTCAACATTTGGATCTTATTGGCATTCTGAGTGTATAAATCAGCTGTGCAAATACATGTTTGACACAATCAGGGAAATTGGCAATGGACTAGATATTAGATGACAAACAATTCTTGTTAATTTTGCTAGGGTGACAATGGCATGGTGGCGATATTAGATGATGCGTACCCCACATTCGTAGCAAAGTGGATGAGCCTCGAGGATATCATGCTAAGTGAAATAAGTCAGGCGGAGAAGGACAGAACCATATGTTTGCACTCATAGGTCTAACAGGAGAAACCTGGCAGGGGACCATGGGGAGAGGAAGGGGGAAAGAGAGCGGGGGAGAGTGGTCATGGAAGAGGGCACTTGTGGGGAAGAGCACTGGGTGTTATATGGAAACCAACTTGATAATAAACTATAAAAAAAAACAAAAGAAAATGCATACCCCAGTGAATGAGAGATGGGTGAAAATGGCATAAAGTCTGGGCTTTGGTGTAAAGGAATTCAGGAAAAAATATTTAGGGCAAGCGATGTATAAACGGTGATTCATTCTACTATTCCCTCTACTTTAAAAAATATGCTTGAAAATGTCCATAATAAAAAGAGGAAAAAAGTCTATTAATCCTCCTATTGTAATTTTCTGAATGAAGAAACTGAAGCTAGAAGTTTAGGAAATGCCTCGGAAGCACGGAGCTGTGACCAGTCAGTCTGGTTACAGAGTGTAAGTCCAAACAGATATGTAATAATATTAGTATTTAATGAAAAAGTGATGACCCTTTCCTAAGCAATCTCTTCCAGTGCTCTGAGGTTTGCATCCCCGGCCGGGGACATCCTCATCGGGTACATGGGTACAGTCATCCCCAGGACAGAGCGGGAAGCAAAAGTCAGAGGTGATTTGTTAAGGTCATGTACTCGCTAGAGAATGTTGAGACCAAGAGTGGAATCCTGATTTCTTGACTTCTAGTCAGATGCAGACGCCAGCTCCCAGGGCCCACGCTCTTCACATTTAAAAGGAAAGACGTGGGGCTGGGACCTCCGGACCAGGGCTCCCCACGGACAGTCTCCTCTTGCGCAGCTCACGTACGGCCTCAGATGTCCAACATGTAAAATGCAGAGAGTGACCGTTGCCCAACACCAGCCCCCGTTGCTAGCCCACCAGCATAGGAAACGCTGTGCAAATGCTAGCCTCTGCTATTTAAGCGGTATGGTATCGTTTACTAGTTGGTAAGATGAGAAAAATGTCGTTAAGGGGCCTTCAGAAAAGGCAACTCTGAAGGCAAAATGGGGCATCGGGAGGCCCTCGCAACATTATCAGGTTTCCACTCATAAAATTTCAACAGCTTGAGATAAAAGTCAGGGCCTAGGTGGACTGTGTTCAGGCCATTCCTGGGAGGTGGCTTTGCCTTCCTGACCTCTCTCTTGGCCGTTGGGCAGTGGATGGTACCCTTTTAGCCCGCACTTCTCAGAAGCAGCCTGCATTATCCATTAGGGCCTGTCCATCCAGTTCAAGTTCACAGTGATAAATCTCATAGCCTCCAAGGGTCCTCACAAAGGTGGGTGTGGTGTGCTGATAGCATGCATGATTAAGTGCTTTCCTGTGTCAAATATAGCTGTAATATACTACAAACAGGCAGTGGAGTTTTATACAAACTGATCTGGCCGCTATCAGCTGCTCTGACATTTTATACCAATACTTAAAATAAATCTAGAAACAGGAAAGAAAGTACAGAATTATTGTTTCAAGCAGCCTGTGTGAGCTTATCTTCAAAGTGACAGAGGTTCTATTGTATTTAGAGAAACTGCTCACTCCACTGGCATAAAGGTTAGCGGCCGGACCGCCACCTCCACCAGCCAGTTTCCCACGTGAGCGCTGGCCCCGAGGCGGAGCGCTCGCCCTTGGCCAAGGGCTCCATCCAGTCTTCCTTTTCTTCTCACACACCCAGACCCTTACAGTGCACCCGAAAGCACCAGATACTTTTGAGAAGTAATTTAGAATTTCTCCTTCAGACAGGCCAAGCCACCGTGATGGCAAGGGTCATATGCAGCGTCTGAAAGCATTTCCCCCGTTAAACGACTGGTCGTGACCTCTGTGTGGGGGGTTTCTCTGCATGGGTATGTCTCCCAGCTGACAACAGAAGGAAACTCACGCTGTTTTCTTTCTGGAAAAAGAATGTGAGAGAGATGTGCCCCATGAAATAGAAACCTGGTTTTGGACAGAGAAGGTAGAAATCAGCTGGCTTCTCTGGTAATTCTCAGCTCTGGCAATGCATGAGAATCAGTTAGAGGGCTTTAAAAACTATTGATGCCAAGGACCCATTTACCAGAGTCCAATTTCACAGTTTTGGAAATTTCAAGGGGCATTGATATGTTTAAAAATCTCCATAGGTGAATCCAATGGGCAGCAGTGTAGAAAAACCATTTATGTATTCCAATGACTCATAGAATTGGTATCTGAGGGCCACTGGGGTCTCAGAGAAAGTGCGAGGGCACTTCCAGGTTGGGACCAGGTGCTCCGTTCATCAGTGTTTATTTGACATTAAAATTTATTGGTATCCTGGGCACCTGGGTGGCTCAGTCAGTTAAGCATCCAACTTTGGCTCAGGTCATGATCTCATAGTTCCTGGGTTCAAGCCCCACAACAGGCTCTGTGCTGACAGCTCTGAGCCTGGAGCCTGCTTCAGATACTGTGTCTCGCTCTCTCTCTGCCCTTCCCCTGCTCATGCTCTGTCTCTCTCTCTTTCAAAAACAAATAAACATTAAAAAGAAAGAAATTTAAAATTTATTGGTACCCTGAAATAAATCTACAAATGGATTGAATGCTAAATACTTATATAAATGTGCAATTGTGGGGGTGAATCTCTTGCTAATAGCTTTATTTCATAATTCAAATTACCTTTATTCTATAGATATAATCAAAGAATTTTCTGGTTATTTTGTCATTTCTGGAAACTCCTTTATTTCTCGGTTCCTCCTTCCTCTCTCAAAACAACTTTGCATAGGTTTGAGTTATGAAAGATTTTAGAATACTTATGCTCCATTTTCACTTTGTAAAGTTGAACCAGTAATTAAAAATAACATGGCAGAGGCAGCACAGAGAAGAACTGAATTAGGCTGGGTGGTTGCACTGAGTGTTACTTCTGATCTGATTTGTAAGAATAAGAGAGCTAAGCTTGCTACTCTTTCTGTGCTAATATCCTCATTTTTGGTGAACATTTTCAAGATTGTCTACCAAGCATATAATATATGCTATATATGATTATGGAAATTATACCTCCATATATTTTTTGGGATAGTCCTCAAAATTGTAAATTTGAAATATTTTATCTTTACATTCATATAGAAGGTAAAAAGGGCCTAAGAATTTCCATATTTTGCTATCCAACTGATGTCTCTGAGATTATAGTTGAAGCGTTAGACAAAATCATGGTCAGCTAAAGTGTTCCAATTTTGGTTTATGAAGATGGTCACTTTACAGATTCTTCCATGACGCTGATGGAACCTGATCAGGGCCCTAAGATGTAGGTGTGGGGCGCCGCTAGCCTGGAGATAATAACCTCTACTCTTCGGATCTGCCTACTCACCCGTGGGGAGCACACGACTCCTATGGCCAGCATGGCAGCACAGTGCAGAGGCCCAGAATCTGGTCTCATATGCATGTCCCAGTGAGTACATCTTTTTTTAATGTTTTATTTAAAAAAATTTTTAATCTTTATTTTTGAGAGAGAGAGAGAGAGCGAGCACAAGTGGGGGAGGAACAGAGAGAGAGGGAGACACAGAATCTGAGGCAGGCTCCAGGCTCCAAGCTGTCAGCACAGTGCCCAACACAAAGCTTGAACCCACAGACCCCAAGTTCATGACCTGGGTTGAAGTCTGACACCCAATCTGCTGAGCCACGAAGGCACCCCAGTTAGCCAATCTTAAAAATAGTAGTGGGAGAAGCCCGTGGGGCCACTCTTCATTCTTCCTCCCCTCTGGCTGTGGAGCTGTCTCCATCCCTGAGTCTTCCTATATCACTTCTTCTACTATCTCAACCCCATCTTCTCTGTGCTCCGGAGACTTACTATATGTGGGATTATGGCTGGCCAGACACTCCTATCTCCTGTCTGGCTATGGCAGCAGCCTCTTAATGGTCTTTCCATTTCACTGCTGTCTTCCCATTCCTATTCACTGTCAGCAGCATTTGGTCATGGTCCTCTCATCATTATAAAAGTACCTCCTCTACTAACCTTTCAGTGCCAGCCTTCAAGCTCACCCCTGGCCTTTCTTTGGGCTCACTCTCTGCCCTCCAGGGTATGGGTTCTCAAATGTGGATGCACGCAAGATCACAGATGTCTGCATTTTAACCCCAGAGGTCCTATTCATTAGTCTGCAGTATAAGGGGAGCATGGGATCCTCCCTGATCTCTCCAGGTGATTCTAATGGGCAGCCATGTTGGAGACCCTCGCTCAGTGTTGGCTAGCTACTTGCTTGTTGCCTCTTCCGACCTTTGCTTCCCTGGCCTGAATGTCCTCTCCCACCCACTTCTTTTGGAAATTTGTCCATAGCTTACTCACAAGTGGAGGCTATCAGAGAGTTCAGTGTTAGCTGTAGGGTAAGCCAGTGACGGGAAATTCAAGGGAGAGTCCACACTTAGAGGGCCAGCAAGTCATCATTTTGTAAGAATATGAAAGGAAAGACGTTAGGTGAAGAAGGGCCCTCCCTTATGGAAAATGGCCTTTGTCTTTTAATTCTGGTTGGCTGTGGTTCCAGATCATGTCCTCTAATACCAAGTAAGATTGGAAATGAGATACTTTGAAGAGTCTGGAGGACATTCCATTCTTGAACTTCTGTGTCCTCTATGAATTCTTTGCACAGCTTGTTGCTTACACTCAATGGTCTCCCAAATCCATGGATTACAGAGAGACAAGGTCTCCAGTTCTGAGGTGCAAGTGGGGGGTGGGAAGAGTGGAGGCAGCCAGAGGTTATCAACACATCTTCAGGAACTGACCGATTGCAATGATCACCCCACAAAGGTAGGAACACAGGTGGTCTTTGATCTTCCCATTCTACTTGTACAACAAATAACAGAGTCAGTGGATTAAAGGAGCTTGAAGCTCATCATTGCCCTCAACCATCTAATTGTATTTCATATTCTTCCTTCCCCCACAAGCATCTCTGACACTGTCTTCTTCTGATTTGTGCAAGAGCCTACAGATCCTACTTTAGAGGACTATTAAGGACATTCAAACAAAACCCCAAGTGCATGTCAATAAAGGAAACTTGTAGGTCAGTCCCCTCCCCCCCAATCTCCTATAACACACTGATTGCTATATGCAGTCCTTGGTGTTCATGGAGGACACACTCCATTCAAGTTGCTGTGAATTTTTTGGGAAAAATTTTAAAGTTTATTTATTTTGAGAGAGAGAGGGAGAGAGTGCGTGCACACACACACAAGTTTGGGAGAGGCAGAGAGAAGGAGAGACAGAACCCAAAGTAGGCTCCACAGAGCCTGATATGGGGCTCAAACTCACCAACTGTGACGTTATGGTCTGAGTGAAAATCAACAGTGGGAGGCTCACCCGACTGTACCCCCAGGCACCCCCAAATTGCTGTGAATTCTACATACCATGAATAATAGCAAAGAAAATGAAGCCTGGATTCATTCCAATACCAGCTTCACTATTTATGAGTGTGTAACCCCGAGCACATTCCGAACCTCTCTGTATTCCCAATGTCCTCATCGCACATGTGGATGTGAAAATATCCAGAGGTTGGTGTGATAACACAGTGATTCTTTGTGAAGAGCTTACTTGGCACTTGGTAATAAATGTTAGTTTAATAAATGTAATTTCAAAAAAGTGGTAGTTTTCCTCTTGGCATTAATGGTACCATTCTCTTTAAATAGGTTAGATTAAGGGTGCCTGAGTGGCTCCGTTGGTTGAGTGTCTAACTTTGGCTGGGGTCATGATCTTGGGGTTTGTGGGTTCAAGCCCCATGATGGGCTCTCTGCTGTCAGTGCAGAGCTTGCTTCAGATCCTCTGTCCCCCTCTCTCTGCCCCTTCCCCTGCTCTTTCTCCCTCTCTCTCTGCCCCTTGCTAGCCTCCATCAAAAATAAACATTAAAATAAATAAATAAATAATAATAGTTTAGACTAAACAGTTCTCGTAGTTAAAGATGGCTTAAGAAAAAAAGACATGCTGTCCAAGTTCAGGTCCTAGTGTCACTACAGACTATCTGTGTTTGACCAATACAACCTTCAGAATATTCATTTTTGACCTAGCAGTGACATCACTGGTCTCATTCCTCACTGAAAATTAATTTCAGGCTACAGAGCTGTCCAGTGACTCCGGGGCACAGAGGTGGCTTAGCGGTAGTGCTGTGATGAGATTTCAGGTCTTCCCAGGACACCAGGCTTCCAATCTGTCTTGGGCACGACCTTCCTGACCACATCAGAACAGTGGTAATTTATCCCATCTTGTCACCTCTGTCTTACAGTACTTAAATTAACTGGATGTCAGAAGCATGGGTCACCTATGAAAGGACAAATTTGTGGCAAAAATGTAGGAGAACTTTCTCATCAGGACATCTTTGCTGTTCTGAATCTTTAAAAAAAATTCAATGTTTATTTATTTTTGAGGAAGAGAGTGACAGAGTGTGAGTGCAGGAGAGGGGGAAAGAGAGGGAGACACAGAATCTGAAGCAGGTACCAAGCTCTGAGCTGGACAAAGCCTTAACCCATGAACTGTGAGATCAGGACCTGCGCTGAAGTCAAACGTGAGCCACCCAGGTGCCCCTGCCGTTCTGCATCTTAATAGCTGCCCCTGAACTTGGATGTAACTTGTAAAGGTAAAGTATGAGATCTGAGAGCCTAAGGAGAGGAATCAATGTGTTAAAAATGAGGGTATTGCACAGTTATTTCTAAAGACTGGATCTGCAAATTTGTAGGACTTAACCAAACAGATAATTCAGATTCTCACCCGAAAAGAGAAAGAGTGAACTTTTTCATCTTGTCGGTGTAGGTGTGGTGGGTATGGTATGTCTCTCTTTATTGTTGACAGAGAGGGTCAAGGGGCTTGTAATGAAATCAGCACTAAGCAAGCAGTATGGAAAGAGCTGGATAACATCTAAAACAATTAGGAAAGCATTTCCACCAAAAGAAAAGAATTCATCAAGAGAAAGAATTGGGTAATGTTAAGATATTTAATGTTATTTCCATCTCTGCCTCTGACTTCTTCTCTTTAATTAACTCACAACTAGGAAGTACTAGATGTCGACCAAGCATATAACCAAACAGGGCCACTCATCTACGTGTGTGTGTGTGTGTGCGCGCGCGCGTGTGATTTAACACAATTTCACACCAGGGCAGGTCTTAATGCCACTTGTCTGTAATCACATCATCACAATGACAGCTTCCTAGAATGTGAAATCTCTGGGTCTGGCAACCGTGAGCCTCATGTGTCATCCAGACCTCACCTGTGAGGCGAAAATAGCTTAGGTGATCACTCTAAACAAACCAGGGACCTCAGTCTGAATTTTACTAAATGCCTCTGAGATGAATCAATCGCAGGCTCCCACAAGCACAAGGGAGGGGCATGGGTGGTGCCTAGATGACATTGTTCAAGAGATAGACCTTGATTAGATTGGCCCCTAGCGCCGGGGGTCAATCGGCCTAGGTTTAGAGGATTGCCCTGCCAGGACACAACCTGCAGAGTTAGGACAATGCTTCATAAAGCTTAAACCCACAGCCTGAAACTGACCAGAACCTACACAGATAACCTTTGGGGAGATCCTTAACCTGCGTCCCTTCAGTACCTGCGAGGAAGTCACTGTAAGATTAGGAAATGTAATTACATCTGATAAAGTGATTGCCATGACATTGTTTGAAGAGGGGACATTATCAGCCCTATTGTGTGAAGGTTAATGGAGACCTTGTGGTCTCTCACCTCCTACAGAAAGGAATTGGATTATATTAGAAGGCTGAGAATACTTTCTCAGCAGTCCTTCGGGTTCCAGCGCTTTACAGGTCACTCCTCGTAGTATAAGCTAGCCATGGAATCACACAAATCTGAACCCGCATTACTGTGAGGTCTGTCTATGGACATGAGACCCAGGAGACAGGCTATAGTTTCGCGGGTGCCCCTCTGTGCCCCTCCCTACTTGAGCACATGCTTGCAGAGCTCTGACTTCATTAGGTCCCAGTGCCATGAGATAGAAAGACTCTCAAAAGACAGACACTTGTTTTGTATTCCCAGAGCCCAGCACAGATTTTGTACTATGAGTCAACCCCCACATGATTGCAGACCTGAAATCTTGGGCTTTTCCATTGGTGAATACTGGAGAGGTGGGTGAGGGTTGAGCGGACCAGAGGAATCCATGAGGGCTTCTCCCTCCCCCCACCCACTGCCCCTACAGATGGGTTGACTATTTACGAAGCTCTGGGGGGAGGAGGAGAAAAGGGTGGGTGGGGGCAGAAGCAGAAGAGCAAATCCCCACAATGGAAAGATACTGTTTACTCCATTTTTTAATTTGATGGAATAATCTAATCCAAACTCCTCATTTCACAGATGAGGGAACAGCTCCAATGAGTCATATAGAAGGATTATAGCTTAACTTATTTTTCAACTATATCGTAATGTACGTTCCATGTGACCCATACCACCTAAGGAGTCACTGGGGCTGTGAAGGGGATGCAGTGCTGACCTAGAGAGCACACGTTTTTCTATTTTCTTACAATCAGGGAGGAAAAAGGATAGCGTCTTAATGATGGGAATTTGGACTAGATCTAAAGAATTGGACCCCAGAGAATCTTAAAAATACATAATATGCTAGACACAAAAAAGGACGTTAAGATGATCATAATACGATTTAGAAAATGTCACCCAAGTCTTGTTGATCCAAATTAAGTTTGATCAGAAATCCTTTTCCTGGAGGGACCTGGGGGGCTCAGTTGGTTGAGTGACCAACCCTTGATTTCAGCTCAGGTCATGATCCCAAGGTTGTGGGATCGACTTGAGTTGGGCTCTGTGCTGAGCATGAGGCCTGCTTGAGATTCTCTCTCCCTCCCCCTCTTCCCCCTCCCCCAGTCATGCTCTCTCTAAAATAAAAACAAAAATAATGTAAAAGAAATCTCCTTCACAAATTTGGTGCCATAGGCGAACAAGGAAGCCCCTGTCCCTCCCAAGGCTGAAAACAAAACAAAGTCTTTGAAGTCCGAGAAAGTGGTGCTGAAAGGCATCCACAGTCACAAACAAAGATCTGCACGTCACCTACTTTCCAAAGGCCCAAGACACTTCGTCTCCAAAGGCAGATTTGTCTCCGAATATCCTTGAAAGGACGCCGCCAGGAGAAACAAGCTTGACCACCATGCCATCACCAATTTCCCCCGACCACTGAGTCAGCCATGAAGAGAACAGGAGATGACAACACGTTGTGTTCATTGTGATGTCAAGGCCAACACGGGCCAGATCAAATAGGCTATGAAGAAGCTCTATGACATTTATGTGGCCAACGTCAACCCCCGATCAGGCCCAATAGAGAGAAGGAGGCATATATTTGACTGACTCCTGACTGATACTTGGGATGTTGCCAAAAAATTTGGATCACCTAAACTGAGTCCAGCCAGCTGAATCTAAATCTAAATTTTCATACACACACACACACACACACACACACACACACACACACATCAAATTTGATCCAATGGTCTTAACAGGAAAGATATGTATTCCGGCTTGTACTTCATGTCTCTGCCTATTTCCACCTTTTCTACAGAACTGAGTCCTAATAGGCCCCCACAAGGTCTGAGTAGGTATCAGTCGGCCTCCCATCACCCCAAACCCCCATGGCGGAAAGGAAGAAATACATCAGCAAATGGGGAAAACCATTCTCAACTCTCAGCCAGTTGGAGTATAAAAGGAGGGGTTGAGACGAGGTGCAGCTGTCACTAGCAGATCCTGAAAGGAGCGTGCCAAGTACCATCCTTCCCCAAATGTTTGTTGTCAACACAAAATACAAATGACTTACTTTTATACAGCACTTGCACCTGTCTCTTTGCTGCTCAACAATATCCTAGTGAGGAAGACAGGACAGCTACACCTTCATTTTATAGGTCGAGGAAGGAGTACAACAGAGAGGTTGAGCAGTCAGCCCGTGGTCGCCCAAGAAAGGGAAGTGTTGGGCTGGGATGCTTTTCTTCCAGTTATACTTCACTGGCTCCCTGACGCGTAGAGGAATACATTTCTGCAACTCATCCCTTTTCAAAGGAATCAGCCCAGGCGACCCAAGGCTTAGCCTCTTCTTTCTGTGAAGGTCAAAGTCCAGCAGGCATTCTTGTCTTGGGTCTTGTATCAAGGTCAGTCTGTACCGAGATCCTCTGACTCAGATAAAGAGGAAAGAGCAAATGGGCACCACCACAGAGCACATTGGCCATGACAACATTTCCCTTCTCTGAAATATTGGGGTTTTCATTTCTTTGCTTCTTGTGGAAATCGTCAACAAGTGATGTCGAACCTCCCATGAGAAGTCAGCATCCATCTTGGTGGTGAGATGTGACGTAGATGATTTCCAGGCAACGCTATGTGACCCCAGCATCTTAGGAACTATTTCGAGGTGGCTGGTTCTCCAGTCCTTGTGTGGTCGGTGGCAAGACAAAGATGTCACGTGACCCAGAAATTTGTGTGCAGCAAAAACATTTGGTAGTTGCCCAGTTGTTTTAGTCCTGAGATTTTTAAATCCACCTAGCGTTACTGCCCATTCCAAGCCCATTTAAAGCAAAAAACCGTTTCTTGCAATTGAAGTTGGTCTTTAAATTTCTTTTAAAATGAAAAATACCAAATCATCCACGGATTTGCATAAAACTCATAAGAACATCTCCCTCCTGTATTGAGAATATTCTCAGTAATTCCAAAGGCAGCTTTGCAGATAAGCAGCAGGCCCCAGGCTGGCAATGCTGGGCATAGTTTCCCCCATGTTATCTCTCTGGAAATACATGCTATAGTCTTTACACTTAATAAAAAGCAGAGCCAGGTTGAAAGATTTTTCGCGTCCTCAAAGCAGATCAAGGAGGCTGTAAACCACCTTACTTACACGGCCAGCGGGGGGACAGGCCAGGGAGAGAGAGCAGACCATCCTCAGGAGTCCAGTCCTGGAGACTGAAAATGAAGGGAAAACTGGGATTTAAGCAGCCTGTCTTTGCACTTGCCACAATGGGACATTGTTAGGCCTGGGCTCCATGAGACAATAGACTTCGATAGGACATAATACCCACTTAGGACAGGTTTACATCCTACCTCCTCAAGCACGCAGAGCTCCCTTTCAGTTTGCTTTGCTGCACACAATGCATGTGTAACAGATTATTTGTCCTAACTCTCCTCCTCTTCTCCCTCCCCCATATCTTTCCTTCGTGCTGGACTTCCAGTAAGTCCACGGTGGTTTTCGTCTCTTGAAACTTTGGATGATTTTTCACGAGACTCCATTGCTGAAACACACAGCTTTCCCCGGCCGTTTAAATGAGATGGGTGCGTTGCATGAATGGCTTCTACGGGCTGGTCTGTCTGAATGTGCTTAAACCCCAATTTCTCCAAGTATGAATTCAGCCCCCGGATTTGTGGCTGCATTAGATGAATAATCCACCATTTGTTAACACAAGGTTATTCTCATTTTTGTCGGGAAATGTGTACAAATATAAAACACCGGAGCCATCATAATTTTTCCAAAGAATGTAATCTTCTAAAGAGAAAAACAAAAAGGAACAAAACTGTGCTCATAAAGAGGCTTATTGTAGCATAAACCTGAATGTAATATTATAAAACTTTTATAAGGTGGTCAACTCTAGAGCTACTATATGGGATAATGTGAGAACTGCGCTGGGAAATGAGCACAGTACAATTATTCAAGATGAAAACTATGAGAAACTAGATGTAACTATATGTGGGCAAGGACTGAAAGGTAGTCACCAAAACCAAAAAATTGTTGTAGTAAGAAGGAGAATTATGACCCTTTTTAAAATTAAGTTAAAAATTTTTTAAATGTTTATTTTTGAGAGACAGAGAGAGAGAGAGAAAGAGCGAGAGAGCGAGAGAGAGAGTGGAAGGGGGCCAGAGAGAGAGAGAGAGGAGACACAGAATCTGAAGCAGGCTCCAGGCTCTGAGCTGTCAGCACAGAGCCCGATGTGGGGCTCGAACTCACGAGCTGTGAGATTGTGACCTGAGCCAAAATTGAATGCTCAACCGACTGAGCCACCCTGGTGCCTCTGTTTCATTTCTTAAAGAAAATTATGACTTTTAAAAATCTTTATTTTTAACCTTGTAAATCATTTTATTAATGATTAATTATTTTATTAATTGTTTTAAGTCATTCCACGAGAACAGGGCAATTCCAGTGGGAATGACAATTTGTTCTACGAATCCAGAATATAGTTTATTGGACAGGCGTCCTTTGCTTTGCTATTGCAAGTTACATTTGCTTGTGGGGTATTCTTCGTGGGGGCCAGAACTGTGGGTCACACCCTGATTTCAAAGGCGTCACCAAGGGCTTCCGGAAAGCACAGTGAAGGGCCCTGGAATGAGGATTAGTTTTCTTCTTCCTGTGAGGTTGTTGTAAAGGGGAAAGGAGAAAATTAACAAGAGCCAGTCCATTCCAGATAATGTCTTACAAACATTATCTCCCACCCATTGAGTATCCGATATTCACTTAAGAGAGAGTTTCAGATGTTAAGGGAATTCCTCAAGGTCACTTGGTGAGGAAATAAGTATGCTAAGATTGGAGCTCAAGCTTAGGCTCCAGAGACCGTATATATGACCGTGCGGCCAGAATATGTTTGCTGAGAGCACACCTTCCTTTTCCCCAAATGGAGCACAATTCCATGAGCCCAGAGAGGAGTCTTTCACCAGCGTGTTCTCTGGCCGGGAGAGCAGTGCCAGGATGGGTAATAATCAAAGGTGTTTCTAGTCTAAGCTCTTTTCATATACTTAAATGTATTTCATATATTCTTATTTGATCTGTATAACATAGCTATCCCTGTTTACAGTGGAAACTGAGGCAGAGAGAAGTTAGTCGCTTGTGCTGGGTGACATACCTCGTAAGTGGTAAAGACAAGATTTGAATGTCTGGCTCTAGACTACCATAGGTACTAAAACATATACCTGTGAAATCCATTTTCTGCTATTCTTGGATCTAAGGCAAATCAGAAGAGAAAGATATAATCAAGAAACATAAAGAAAAAAAGAGAAAAAATCTTCCTTCTTCTGGCTCTGGCTCACCAAAGAAGGTGTCAAAGGGCGATTCGCTGGCTTATCAGGGAGATAAGCTAATTGTGGCTTCTCTGCTTACCACCCCCAGCTCTCCCATTCACTACTAGAAATGCAAGGTTAACCCTCCCCCACTTCTTCCTTGGGGGAAACCAATTCCCTTATTTCTATCCTTATGAGGATCTTACACTTTTTAATTCTTTGTTTTACTTTTAAATGAAAAGAACTGGATGTATGTGGTGGAGGATGGTATGTGTTTGGCCTGCAACCTACAGCTGGAACACATTTGGTTTATGAGCCAGCACACACACACACACACACACACACACACACACACACACACACACCCCTGAAGCAGTTTCATGAAACATAATGTCTTCCTATCCACTCCAATATGTGTTCGATTGAAGGAATTCTGACTACAACTTTCTAAATTGACCGCATGACCGTAGGTTGGAAAACTCCGGTTAGGAGCCCTAACTTCCGGCTCTCCCAGAGAATGATGGAACTGTGCCCTCGAACATGTGTCTCCAGAACGTCCTCTGCACTTTCAGGTCTCCTGGCTGTTTATCCAGTTGGCCAAGATGGACCCAGCTCTGCCATGTTCTACCATAATTTACATGTTTGCAATCAGGTTTGAAAACTGAGAGTCTGACTTAGAAGCTTCTACCGTTGTTGAGGTTTCCTTTTTCCTTTCTGTTGTCTCTCCAGCAAATACTTGATGAAAAACAGCTAGCCTTTGAGTGTGTTAACTATAGGGTGTGAGGATCCCGTTGAACCTTTCCGCTGTTGGATGATGCAAACCTTGTGGTCAGGGAAATGGGGGAGTAAGGAGAGCATGTGAAAGCATGAGCCCACACGTAATATGAGCTGCACATTCACCTCTCTGAGGCCTTTCTTGTTTCCTGGGATGGAAACGGGCAGCATTTATTACATCCATAGTGCTTTTCCCTCCCACAAGGGTACAGGTCGCCTCTCATTTGCCTTGTCAGTGGAAAGCACGGGGTCGCTAAGGAAGGCGTCTTCCACTGTAGGAGTACATGAAACATTTGTTAAACAAAAAGTTGATTTGTTGACCGTGCACACAGGAGTGCAAATCGTACTGAATGAGCAACCCTGGGTAGCAAACTGTAAGACTTTTCTGCCTAAGTCATAAGCATACGGAGAATTTCAGAGCTGGGAGGTCCTTAACATTATCTGGTCCCAAACCTGTGGCAGATATGGGGAAGCCCAAGTTCAGGGAGTAAGCTCTCCAAGGTCCTATAGTGGGAAAACGAGGGGTTCTTTCCTTTTATCAATGCTGTCTATTCTTTCTGGATTTTCTACCTCTCCTGATTCTGCACTAAGAACAAACTCCCCCTAAGAACAAAACATTGTGGCACAATAACTCTAGTTCTAGTTATTTTTGAGAAAGGAAGAAAAGGAGAGGTGTGAAATTTGAGTAGGAGGCATATAATTGTAACAGTGTTAAGTCAACTTAACAATATACCTTCCAGGCAGAGTAAGCCATCTTTACTCTTGTGCTGTTACTAGGCGGAACATGAAGGTCTGTAGTTCACTGTTTGATTTTAAAATGAGACACTTAGACTGCATGCCTACAGAGCAAGAAACAGAGTATTCAGAAAGAAAGAAAGAAAGAAAGAAAGAAAGAAAGAAAGAAAGAAAGAAAGAAAGACAGACAAAGAAAAAGAAAGAAAGAAAGAAAGAAAGACAAAGAAAAAGAAAGAAAGAAAGAAAGAAAGAAAGAAAGAAAGAAAGTTTGTTTTCTGACTTATTTCCTTTTCTAGATCCATCTCCGAGGTATTTCTTTGTTTTGTGTATTTTTGAGAGACAGAGAAAATATGGGAAGGGGTAGTGAGAGAGGGAGACACAGAATCCGAAGCAGGCTCCGGGCTCCCAGCTGTCAGCACAGGGCTCGGCGAAGGACTCCAACTCACAGACTGCAAGATCATGACCTGAGCCGAATCAGACACTCACTTAACGGACTGAACCACCCAGGCGCACCCGAGATATTTCTTAATAGGCAAATTAGTCAAACAAAAAAAAATAAGACTACGGAGGACTGGAATTTTATAATTAATATGCTTGATCTCACAGATACACATGGAACACTTTGTTGCCCCAGGAGTGGAAATCACACAGGCCACAATCAATAAAGAGTTCAAAAAGTTAGAAATGAACAAGAAAAGCAAGTTAGGAGAAAGAAAGTAAAACCCAGGCACTAGGAAATTTAACAATATAAAATTAAATATAATATTAACTACTGGATTAGGGAAGGAATCAAAATCGCAATTAAAAAATTTACAAATGAGCAAGTACTTTGCGTATTAAAATCCACACTAAGAAGCTCACAGAGGTTTTTTTTTTTTAATATTTATTTTTGAGAGAGAGAGCAAGACAGAGGGTGAGTGAGGGCGGAGCCGACTGAGTCATCCAGGCGCCCCTCAGAGGTGTCTTTAAAAGACACACACACACACACACACACACACACCACATTCCAGCCCTGTGAGGATGGACACAGAGATGGGAGTGGCATGGGGGTGGGAGGGAGCTCCTTGGAGGAGTTCCAAGAGGTGCCAAGGAACACCTTGAGTTTGGACTTTAGTCTCCAGCACTGAGAGAAAACATTTCTGTTGTTTAAGGCACCCCGCTTGTGGTGGTTTGTTGCACCGGCCCGAGCAAACGCGTCATGGGAAATTTTACGCCGATAAATTGGAATTCCAAGATGACGTGGGTGGTCACCTAGGAAATGAAGATGGATAAGAGTAGCTCATAAAAAGGTAAAACTCTTCAAATTGTGATCCACAAAGAGTCCACCAAAAAAGTTAGAGACTGTACAGTTTTATGGAAAGAATCTATCTAATCTGCAGAAAACTAGGTAATTCCTATGTTACATAAGGTATTTCAGTGCATAGAGAAAATGGATGGTTTTAACTATTTCTAGAGGGTAAACACATCCTGCTAATAAAGACAGGGAAGGGGAGCACACAAACATAAACCAGCAAGAGCATCTTTTTTTAAAAAAAATGTTTATTTATTCTTGAGAGACAGAGAGAGACAGAAGTGGAAGAGGGACACACACACACACACACACACACACACACACACACACGCACGCACAGAACCCGAAGCCGACTCCGGGCTCTGAGCTGTCAGCACAGAGCCTGATGCAGGGCTCAAACCCACGAACCATGAGATCATGACCTGAGCCGAAGTCAGATGCTCAACTGACTGAGTCACCCAGGTGCCCCAGAAATATCTTATTTGTACACATAAGTAGGAAAAAGAAATACCAATAATCCAACCAAGTAATGGGTTAATAAAATAATAAGTAGTGGCTAAGTTGAGTGTATCAGGCTGAGACAACACGAAGAAATGTAGTCACAGGGTTGGAAAAAAAAAGTCCTGATCTTGTCAACATGGGTCCAAAGAGCATTTGATAAAATTCAGCATGCAATCCTGGTCAGCAAACAGCAAAAAACTCAGGAGACCTGAGGGACCTGGACAAAGGCCATCTACTAAAGAATTTCTTTAATGTTTTTTAATTTTATTTTTGAGAGACAGCACGAACAGGGGAGGGTCAGAGAGGGAGATACAAAATCTGAAGACAGGCTACAGGCTCTGAGCTAGCTGTCAGCACAGAGCCCGACACAGGGCTCGAACTCATGAACCGTGAGATCATGACCTGAGCCGAAGTTGGATGCTCAACCAACCAAGCCACCCAGGGGCTCCCTACTGAAGAATTATTAAGGTAGAGACAGGAAGACTAAAAAGATGCCCACCGTGACAGCTACAATTCAGTATTTGTACTGGAGCTTCTAGATAATATAATAAGACAAGGAAAAGAAAGAAGAAGCAAAAAATTTTTTTGAAAGATCTTCATTGTGAGACCAGTAGGACTAATAGGAGTTCCATAAGACAGGTGGACTCCAGATCCATTTTACATCTTTAGAGCATCAATGACCAATTAAAAAGCATCATTGAAAAGATCCATCGATAATAGCCACACACTCATCAGACAGCTAAGGATAAAGCTAGCATGTGCCTAAGCTTATGTGAAAAATCAATACAGCCTTATTGGTGGAAGAAAAGAAGATTCAAATATGTGGAGAGAAACACCCATGACATGTATCTGGTCTGAAGCTATACTTTCCACCTCCTTCAACATCTCATCTCTTTATGAGGAAAGAATACAGGTTTGAAATTGGGCTTTTTTTTGGAAGCAGTGGTAGCTGACAATTATTAAATATCTACTATGTGCGAAATGCCTTACAATTTTATTTCAATTACAATCTCTTAAGCCTCAGTTTTCTTGTCTGTAATATGGACATAATAAGCCTACCATGTAGAGCTGTGCTTTAAAAGGGCAAATACATTAAAACAATAACGTGAGGTACAAACTTCCGTCTATGAAATAAGTAAATGAGCATAGGGAATATAGCCAATAGTATTGTAATAACTTTGGTGACAGATGGTGACCAGACTTATCATGGTGAGCATCGCATAATGCATAGGACTATCGAATCCCTCTGTTGTATACCTAAAACTAATATAATATTGTTTAATTAAAAATAAATAGGGGCAGCTGGGTGGCTCAGTCTGTTAAACTTCTGACTTCGGCTCAGGTCATGATCTCACAGTTCGTGGGTTTGAGCCCCGCGTCGGGCTCTGTGCTGACAGCTCAGAGCCTGGAGCCTGCTTCAGATTCTGTGTCTCCCTCTCTCTCTCTGACCCTCCCCCACTTTGTTCTGTCACTCTCTGTCTCTCACAAGTAAATAAACATAGAAAAAAAATTTTTTAAACGAATTAATTAGAGGGGCGTCAGGGTGGCTCAGTCGGTTAAATGTTCGACTTCAGGTCAGGTCAAGATCTCCTAGTACATTAAGTTTGAGCCCCACCTGGAGCCTTCTTTGGACTCTGTCTTCCTCTTCCACTGCCCCTCCCTTGACTGTGCTGTCTCTCTCTCTCTTTCTCTTTCTCTCTCCCTCTCTCAAAGATAAATAAACATTAAAAAAAAGTTAAAAAAAAAAGATTTATTTATTTGGAGGAATTTTGCAGAGAGAGTTTAGTAAGAAAATCCCAAGCAGGCTCCTGGCAATCATCTCAGAGCCTGATGCGGGGCTCGATCTCACAAACCGTGGTATCATGACCCTAGCCGAAATCAAGAGTTGGATGTTTAAGCAACGGAACCACCCAGATGCCCCTTGAGCAATTTTTAATCTTTGGTTTCTATTCTCTGTATCTCCAGCACCCCAGGCGGAGTCTGTGTTGAGCCCTAGGCCACAAGGCCGGTTCACCCATGACCACCTGCAGGGTTCTCTCTGAGGAGACTGCCCGGAGGTTAGAGTGTGGGGGCTGACGACCCAGCTCCGCCCCGAGTTCGGGCCGCACCCGGGGTCCCCCCCCCCCCCCCCGCAAACAGTAATGCCCCGGCTTGGTGAGGCAAGTGGAAGTACTGTCACCTCACCCTGCGTGAGCAGACCCCTCACGGTAGACACAGCATATTCCGATGATCTCAGCTCTGGATCCGATTTTTGTAAATAGAACTTTACTGGAACGCAGCCACGCGCCCTTAGTCGGGTGTTTCCTGGGATTGCGTTCCTGGCAGAACGCCGGCCGGGGGGCAGTCACCGCAGCCGGGGGCAGTCACTGCAGCCGGGGGCAGTCACCGCAGCCGGGGGCAGTCACCGCAGCCGGGGAACGGCCCACAAAGTCTAGAATATTTACTCTCCGGCCGTTTCCAGCAAGAGTTTCCAGACCCCTGCTCTAGAGGCCTAACGTGGCACCCTCTACTCGGCACTAGGCAATCAGAAACCCTCCTGGGGCAATGGTGAGGCACAGTCCCAGCAGGGACCACACCTCAGGGACTGTGCTGCAGGAGCCTGGTGAAGGGCCTCACTGTCCCTGTTCACGCAGGGATGGGCAGTGTTCACATCTTAAAATATTTTTTATTCTCTTCTTTTTATTAATCTTTTTAAAAAATTAAGTAGGCTCCATGCCCAACCCGGGGCTTAAACTCACCACCCTGAGATCAAGACTTGTGTGCTCTACTGACTGAGCCAGCCAGGTGGGCCACCGAAAAACTATTTTTAGAGGTGCCTGCATGGCTCAATTGGTTGAGGGTTCCCTCTTGTTCGGCTCAAGTCATGATCTCACAGTGTGGGAGTTCGAGCCCCATGTTGGTTCTGCACTGACCACATGGAGCTCCTTGGGATTCTCCCTCTCTTTCTCTCTCTGTCCCTCCCACCCTCATGCTTTCTCTCTCTCAAAATAAATAACCTTAAAAAAACGTTTTAAATGCTGCAATAAAATATACATAAAATGTACCATTGTCACCCTCTTTAAGAGCACCATTCAGTAACATTAAACACATTCACATTCCTGGGCCTCCAGCCCTGTTACCATCTCCAGAACTTTGCGTCATCCCAAACTGAACCTAAAACCTTTTACACCGGCTCTCCTGGCTTGGGGCTTTCAGCAGTCAGAGCCCATCTCTCCCGTTCATCCTAACAGTTAAAGAGGAGTCAGGGCGCCTGGGTGGCTCAGTTGGTTGAGCATCCAACTTCTACTCAGGTCATGATCTCATCGCGCATGACTTTGAGCCCAGTATCAGGCTCTGTGCTGACAGCTCAGAGCCTGGAGC
The DNA here is from genome assembly GCA_004023785.1 of Mungos mungo. Classification (NCBI taxonomy): domain Eukaryota; kingdom Metazoa; phylum Chordata; class Mammalia; order Carnivora; family Herpestidae; genus Mungos; species Mungos mungo. The sequence goes on along the minus strand of PISW01002572.1, from coordinate 204,887 downwards.
CTGCTTTGGATTCTGTGTCTCCCTCTCTCTGCCCTCCCCCTCTGATGTTCTGTCTCTCTCTCAAAAATAAATAAACATTAAAAAATAAAAGAGTGAGTCACGGGTGTCAGTGGGGACCATCCATCTTGGACAGCCTGCTAAGGAGCAAATCCTGTCTTCGGTAGGGGGGTCATGGGGTAGAGGCCGCTGTCTCCGTGAGGGGCATGCGATGTGCACTAGTCAGCTGCCCCCAGAGCACATATGCTTGATAGCACGGGGGTGCATTCAAGCCCAAACCCACAGGCACGCGCACACTTACACACCGGTAGTGCGGAAGTGATTGAAAGTAAATCCCTCCAGCCAGCGGGAAGCATGGTTCCGGAGGCCCAGCGGGCGCTCTGTAAATATTTCCTGGGGACAGACCAAGGGAAAAAAGGAACGGATCTGCTCTGAGTGCCAGAGTGGAGAAATCGTCCTCCAGATGCTCACTGGCTTTCCTCAGTCACATTTTTGGGAATCTGACGCTTCTGTGCGTGGTTCTCTTTCAGGACTGTGGTGGTTTTCATAATTCTCCCAACACTGACGAGAACAGTTGTTTTGAACTGGACATTGTCAAGGGATATCCAGAAGTCCTGCTTCAAAAGTTGAGTCCCTGCCCGTGTCTCTTTCCCTTCGCAACTTCCTTGACCTGGGCATGCTCAGGGTTCCACTAGAGCTGCCTGGGGCAGGCCGATGGGGTACTATCCTGAGTGAAAATGTGGGGGGCCTCCCATGTTCTCCTGCACAGATACGCCACTGGGAGTTGCCAGGATTTGTGCTCTGGTAGGATTTCAGATGGGGCTGACTGGGTGCTCTGTTCCTCCCATTTGCTTCTCCCTAATCCGGTCAGAGGCTCACAGGAGGGGAGGGAGGATTGGGTATGTGCTTTCACACTGTGGGGGAGTCTGGGGGTGTGGGTTTATGGTTGGGAGAGGGGAAATGGCGACCACCTTGGTTTCCACCCTAAGGAACCAGTGGCTAGAAGAGGCCTTCAAAACCACCCAGATGGGCATTCCCACTGGGCAGATGGAGAGACTGAGGCTGGGAAGACCAAGGGGCATGCGGAGGTGGGCCAAAGTAGCCACTCCCACACCTATTAGAGCAGAGCCCCAGCAAACCTCACTTCTACATCCCCTTGACCAGAATGTTGAGGATATGTGTCTGGATTGACTGTCATTAACAAAACAAGACCCAAGTAGACTGTAGCTTCTATTATAGGCATTTAAATAAGAATGTTGGAAGGTGGGAGGGACTAGGGACATTTATTAGAATGAGTTGGTCTGGGGACAGTGATAGGAAAAAGGTAGTGACAGGGACATTATATATAAACATGGATCAGCAAACGGGCCCTTCCTTCCCTGCCTGGGCCTTGCAGGCTCCGGGGCAGTGCAATCTATATTTAACCACAGCCCTCCTTGCACAAGAAGTTACTGCAGAGGCCTGGGCTCACAGCTCCCTCTCTTACTGATCAAAACCCTGGGATAAGAGTGAACAGGGCCAGGAAGAGGAGGGAGGAGAGAGAGAGAATCCAAGCAGGCTCCACACCGCTGGTATGGATATGGGGGTAGAACTCATGAACTGTGAGATCATGACCTGAGCCAAAATCGAGAGCTGGGTGCTCAATCGTCTGAGCTACACAGGTGCTCCAAGAGAGAAATATTAAAAAAAAAATTAACGTTGACATGAATTAACTTGAGTTTTGCCTCGTCTTCAACGTTTGACCCTTCTGAGCCGCCGCTGGTTCCTTGTGTTCGCGGATGCAGGCCGTGGGTCCGTTAGACTACTGTGGTCATCTCCTTGCCTCACTGCCTGATAAACATCTCCAGTTTTCCCTCTCATTGACTTAAGCTGGGGAGGATGAGAGAGAGGAGTTGGGGTGGGGGGATGAATGTATGATTGGAGCTGAGTTAACTTAGCATCTCTCTTTAAACTTGCGTTGGATACTAATATGAACTTCTGACACGGAAGTATTCATATTAACTTAGGATGTTAAATTATCGCTAATTCTAATGTATTTGTTTCTGAAAGCTAGTAACAAGCCAACAAGACAATTTGGTCACGTTTGTATCATGCTTCTCTCTCGGGCAGTCAGTGTTACAGATCAGTGAGACAAACAACTAGGTCAGCTGATCCTCCTTTGAATTTTTCCTTTTTTAATTTTTTTTTTAAATCTTTATTTAGTTTTCAGAAAGAGAGAAAGAGAGAGACAGCACAAGCAGGGGAGGGGCAGAGAGAGAGGGAGACACAGAATCTGAAGCAGACTCCAGGCTCTGAGCTGTCAGAGCCTGATGCGGGGCTCGAACTCACAAACCGCGAGATTATGACCTGAGCTGAGGTCGGACGTTTAACTGACTGAGCCGCCCAGGTGACCCTAATTTTTCCCTTTTTAAAAAGTAAAAGCTGGAGAAAGGAATCGGTGACCTCCGAGGCTGTATGGCTTCTGTGTGGTTTTCTGGAAAACATCTTCATTGTTCAGGGTGAGAGGTGGAGGGTTTATTTTTATGCATCTCTGTTTTTAGCCACAGATCAACATTGCTGGCTCATGGTGGAAGCTCCTTTGTACGACACATCCCTTATTGCATTTGTCCCTTGAGCATAGCATGTGCCAAATTATCATTCCTAATAGGCTGCTTGATTTTCTGGAGAGAGGAAACATCTTGATAACTCCCTGAGATGTGTTATGTCAGAGAAAATGTGTCATGGAGCCTTGAGAGCTCACACCAGGGCATCGTTAGGGGTGGGATGCCAGGTGCCCGGCCTTCCATCTCACCTGCCCAGGGGCCGTTGGCCATCACATCTCATTACCCAACTGTGTACACTTGGCTGCCATTTTCTCAAAGACACTTACGCAGTGGTATTTGGTAACGACGTCAATTCTTTTCCTGTCGGACTTAGAAGATTGCAGTGACTCAATGCTGGCTGGTCAACCTTAAAGATTAAATCGAGGACATTGGCTTAATGATTTTAACAGCTAGTGAAAAGGATTTCCCAAGTGTGAGAATCGTGATATAAAATAGGCTGGGGATTTGATCCAATCTTAAAGAGAAAGTAAGTGACACGGCTCAAGGCTTACTTTATGACAGTATTTCTGAAAATATAAGCTTCACATTTCAAAAGATTTAAACAGGAATAGGATAGAAGAGTCTGATGGAGAATTAGCACACCCTAAATTTGTAAAATGCCCTATTGTGTGAATGAATATTTGATCATATGTCAGAAACCATACAAGTCATTTTTATTCTAGGGTGCCTGGTGACTCAGTCAGTTGAGGGTCTGACTTTGGATCAGGTCATGATCTTGCAGATAGGAGTTTGAACCCTGATTCAGGCTCTGTGCCGACAGCTCAGAGCCTGGAGCCTGCTTCGGATTCTGTGTGTCTTTCTCTGCCCCTCCCCTGCTTGTACTTTGTCACACACTTTTTCTCTCAAAAATAGACAAACATTAAAACTAGTCATAATTATTCCATGATTATGATAATCACTTTCTTAGTTGTATTCCTTTGGGTAAAACTTTTACTTGCTCTACTTCAATGTTTCTCCAATGTTCATATGCCTAAGAATCTCCTGGGAAGTTTGTTTATAACGCAGATCCTCGGGCCACGTCCTGAGACCTCGTAGGTGTGAAGGAGTACCCGAGAATGGGAGCACTCTTGCTGATTCCAACGTTGGTGTTTGTGGAGATGGAGAGTTCTTGGCCAACGCTTAACCACTTTCTGGGTGCTGAGAGAAAATGGAGTAGGGATGGGGTTCCTGGGTGTCTCAGTTGGTTAAACAGCCGACTTCGGCTCAGGTCATGCTCTCACAGTTCATGGGTTCGAGCCCCGAGTCAGGCTCTGTGCTGACAGCTCGGAGCCTGGAGCCTGCTTCAGATTCTGTGTCTCCCTCTCTCTGCCCGTCCCTTACTCATGCACTCATGCTCTGTTTCTCTCTGTCTCAATAATAAATAAAAACATTTAAGAAATTAAAAAAAAGAGTTGGATGCTTAACCTACTGAGGCATCCAGGTGCTCCTGTAACTTCCTGAATTAAAGAAGGAAAAATAACAAGTGTCTCTGGAGGAGTGCTGTGTCACAGAGCTTTCTGTGACAGTGGGTATCTGTGCTGTGGGATGCAGCCACTAGCCACGCGTGGCTCCTGGGTCCCTTTAATTTGGCCATCATGACTGAGGAACCAAATTTTAAATTTTATACAATTTTAATTAATTTAAATTTAAACAATCACATAATTGATTTCAATAATTTTAACTATTTGTTATTTCATTAGCAATAAATAAGTCAGTAAGTTATCTTGGGGTGACCAGGTGGCTGTCAGTTAAGTGTCCAACTTTGGCTCAGGTTATGATTTCATGGTTCGTGGGTTCCAGCCCCGCATTGGGCTCTGTGCTGACAGCTGGGAGCCTGGAGCCTGCTTCGGATTCTGTGTCCCTCTCCTTCTGCTAGTACCCTGTCTCTCTCTCTCTCTCTCTCTCTCTCTCTCTCGCTCTCTCTCAAAACTAAGTAAACATTAAAAATTTTTAAATAAAGAATTTTAATTGGTTTCATTTTAAATGGCCACACATAAGATAAGCTACTGTCTATCTTATTGGACAGTGCAGCCTCCGAATGCTAACAAAGGTCCACTGGGCATCACAGTTTAGTGAGACAATGAAATTTAGGAAGAAAATAGCTTATGAAGAAAGGGGATATGATTTCCTTGAAATATGGAAGGTTTTTCATATCCAGGGGGATATGACCCTGGAAACATATCACTTTCTCTATTCCTCAAGGCGCTTTGCCCCGTGTCTGGAATATGGCCCCTGGGAGGCCCATCCGTGGAGGCAGCTGTGAAGACTGCTCTGTGAACGGATGCGGCGATTGTGTGGTCGGCATAATTTGTACTGGACACTTTTGTTTGTTTGTTTTCCATTGAGGCATTTTATTCCCACACGTGCCTTTTCACATCCCTAGGAAAAGAATCCCGGGATTTTCCCTCCGGCGTATTTTTGTACCACTTCTCCAAGGTCCGTGATATTAACAGACTGTCAGTACGTGAAACCAAAGGACTGGGACAGGAACAGTTATTGTGCAGTTTTTCTATAGTTTTGTTTCTTTTTTTTTAATGTTTATTTTTGAGAGAGAGAGAGAGGGAGAGAGAGAGGGAGACACGGAATCTGAATCAGGCTCCAGGCTTCTGAGCTGTCAGCTCAGAGCCTGATGCAGGGCTCAAACTCACAAATCGTGAGTTCATGACCTGAGCTGAAGTTGGCTGCTTAACCAACTGAACCACCCAGGCGCCCCTTTTCTAGAATTTTCAGTTGCTCATCAAACCTGGGGCTGATCACTGCATACCTGTTTAACCTGCCTGTGAAGGTCAAAACAACTCCCTCAGATCTGTGATCATCTGTGGTTTCAAGTTCACCCTCAGCCGTGCTTCGGCCTCACAGCTGGAATCTGGACGGTGACTTTGGAGCCCGGCCTAATAAGAAACTGGCATTTGCCTCTTTTGACATTCTGGATGCACTTGAGAGCAATCAGTCAAGACTTTTTGGTGGCACAGAAAGAGGGCAGAAAGGGCTGGACAGGGGCGCCTGGGTGGTTCAGTTGGTTGAGTGTCAGACTTCGGCTTAGGTCATGATCTCATGGTTGGTAGGTTCGAGCCCTGCATCAGGCTCTGTGCTGATAGCTCAGAGCCTGGAGTCTGCTTCCGATTCTGTGTCTTCTTCTCTCTCTGCCCCTCCCTTGCTTTCACTCTATCTCAAAAATATACATTAAAAAATTAAAAAAAAAAGAGCTGGACAATTTTGATTATACATCTGCACCAAAGATGTTCCAATAACAAGAGATTTGCAACTTGTTAGTATTTTGCAGTTTTAAAACATGGGTATGGATTAGACCTAGCCAACTGACATTTGGGAATGGCAGTAGACAATGCATACCTAATAAGAAATAAGGAATATGTCACAGATACTTCCTTTTTGATGTCTTAAGGGGTTTAAGAGTCTCTTAACAGGAGAGTAACTGATCTCGACTCTTCCAGGCCTTTTTATAGGGTTTACAATGCTCATTCTTATTCTCTTTCCAAGGGCCAGCTGATTTGGCCTAAACCTTATGACCCATGAAGAAATCAGCCATTGCGTGTGTCATTGTGTGTTGTGCACCTTATTCCTTTCTTACTTCAACAGACAGTGGTGCCCTGGCGAATTTAACTCAGTGGGGCCTCAACGTTGTTTTTAAGTCCAGTACATTGGAGAGCCACGGGCACGTCTCTTCGGGCGAGACACATGGTCTGAGGCAGGTGCTGAGAGAGGGGGATGGGGAGGGGAGGGAGAGGGGGTCTTCAGGAGAGGATCCTAGGGAGGGGGAGGGAGTCTTAGGGAGAAGGAGAGAGACAGGATTTAGATGGACAATTTCCTCAACTTTGAAAAGGACTCACACCCCCCCACCCCCCCCCCACGCATACACACACACTTCCACCTTTCTAGCACTTAGACTCAGATATGGAACTGCAGAGTCGGGCAGGTGGCAGAAGAAAAGAAATGGACTTCTCACAGCTGACCTTGCTCTTCCTTTTGACCTGTGTTCTGTGTGCCCGTAGCACCTTTGAAAAAATAATTACCTGGAAGTCATTAAATTCAAAACAGATGAAAACTTGAAAAACTATCCCCCTGTTCCTGTGTCCTGAATTACTTATTTAGTAACTGAGTTACTAAATTTTTAAATTTAATTTTTATTTTTAAATTTAACATAATTCACTGTCAAACTGGCTTTCATACAACACCCAGCACTCATCCCAACAAGTGCCCTCCTCCATGCCCTTCACCCATCTTCCCCTCTCCCCCAACCCCAACAACCCTCAGTTTGTTCTCAATATTTAAGAGTTGTGGTTTGCCTCCCTCCTTCTCCTTAACTATTTTTTCCCCTTCCCCTTCCGCGTGGTCCTCTGTTAAGTTTCTTCTGTTCCACATATGAGTGCAAACATACGGTATCGGTCCTTCTCTGCCTGACTTATTTCGCTTAGCATGACACCCTCGAGGTCCATCCACGTTGCTACAAATGGCCAGATTTCATTCTTTCTCATTGCCACGTAGTACTCCATTGTATATATAAGCCACATCTTTTCAATCCATTCATCAGGTGATGGACATTTAGGCTCTTTCCATGTTTTGACTATTGTTGACAGTGCTGCTGTGAACATTGGGGTACATGTGCCCCTATGAATCAGCACTCCTGTACCCCTTGGGTAAATCCCTAGCAGTGCTATTGCCGGGTCATAGGGGAGTTCTATGGATAGTTTTTTGAGGAACCTCCACACTGTTTTCCAGAGTGGCTGCACCAGTTTGCATTCCCACCAGCAGTGCAGGATGGTGCCCGTTTCTCCACATCCTCGCCAGCATCTGTAGTCTCCTGAGCTGTTCACTTTAGCCGCATATAGTGAATTTCTGTTCGAGCCTATCAGCAACCTTCTCTGCCATCTCTCATTTCTCGCCAAAGCTAGCAAGTGCTGTGAGAAGAATCATCTCTCCTCTCTGCTGTCTGACTCTTGGGAACTTCTCTTATCTTCACAGCTATTGTGCGCTAGATCTCATTTCCATGGCTATCTGATTCCTCTGTGGGTTTATTAGCAGAGGTGCAGTTAGGGTAGAACAAAGGATGTGCCCTGAGCTGTTAGCACTGCATTTTCATACAATGTCTTCCTGGTAGGGTTTCACAGCCTCTGGCTTGGCTTGCCTGGAAATGCATGGTGAATCTTCCAGTAAAACACACACCAGGGGCTCCCTAACTGTATCGACCACCGGGCCAGCCCAGTCTCATAACAATACACTCTACTAAATTCCCGATTTTTAAAATTTTAACTTATGGATACTGTAGTTAATGCAATAATATTTTGATAAAGTAAAGAATTTGGACAGTACTTCAGTTTCTAGGCCTCTTGTGTGTCACTTTGCATTTACTAACTGAAAGTAAGCCAGCCATATTCAGTGAAGGACTTCAAGATTTTACATGCTTGTAAAGAAAGCAGTCCCTTCAGGAGACATGAGCATGACCAGTAACAGACAAGTAATAAGGCTGACCTTTGGCAAAGAAGTAAATTATTATCCCAAACCATGGGATATTTCTGATGAAGGGTAAGAAACCAAAGCTTTAAATTTATACATAAAGATTACATTTATTTTAATCTCAATTACATAAACATTGCTTTTCTTTCTTTTTTTAAAATTAAAAAAAATTTTTTTTTGAGAGAGAGAGAGAGACCGAGAGAGAGAGAGATCGAGCGAGCACGAGCGCAGGGGAGGGGCAGAGAGAGAGGAGACACAGAATCCGAGGCAGCTCCAGGCTCCCAGCTGTCAGCACAGAGCCCACCACGGGGCTCGAACTCACGAGCTGTGAGATCATGACCCGAGATTTTGACAGCCTGAGCCACCCAGGCTCCCCAACATCTTTACTTTCACTTTTCATACGGGACCGGAGAAGAGGAAGCCGGAGAGATGGGTGCCACCCACCTAAATAAACCTTGAGCTTAATTCATGACCGGTTAAAAAAATTAATTTTGAAAATCGTAAATTACACAAGAGTTTTATGAAAAGACAAGAACTGAAATACCCTCTATCTAGATTCGTCAGTTAAGACTCTGCCACATTTCCTTTCTGTCCCTTTCTCCAACACTCCTAAATACATTAGCATTCATCCGCTGGACGAGGACATTTTCCTACAAATCCCAGAGTCATTATTGTATGCAAAAAACACTAATGCAGTAATACAATCTGATATATGGTCAATATTTCAAACGCTCCACTTGTCTCCCACAAGTCTTTTACAGCTGTTATTTTTCCAATTCCCATGTTACAGCTGGCTGTTACTTGCTCTCGAGTCACGTCGTGTGGAAATTTACTCAGTGTGACGGGTTCTACCAGTGACACCGTCAGCCACGCTCTCCCCGATCTCACAACGGGACAGCACGCAGCCACGTGGAGAGGCCCGAGTCCGTGGTTCAGTCGGTTAAAACATAGGGCGGGTGGCAAGGGGACGCAGGCCAAGCGCATGTCCTGTCTCTCTGTGGCTCTGTGTTCCCGGCTGAAGCTGTGATTCTGTGGGCCCGAGGTGGAGTCTGAGCCAACGGGACCAGGAGTGGGAGATTCGGGGACTCAGATGCACCCTTGCCCTGCGGGAGAGACACAAGGTGCCAAGCTAAGGCTGGACTATTTGTCTGATGGGTATCACCAATGTGTGGTTAATTTCAAGACCTCATGAATACGAAATGCCCAATACACACCTTCTGTATATTTTATAGAGTTTGAATATCTAGCACCTTCTGGATTTTGTCATTTTTTTCTTTCTATGTTTGACACACTTAGGCTGCATTTTATCTAGCTGGGCTATGCTTAGGACATCTTATGAATTCTGCCCATGTCTCAAACCATTCGATTTTATGCTGAATTTCTCTCCCCACCTTATTTGCTTTCTCATCTCGGTAACAGAGTCTAACATTCCCTAGTAATGTGACTTTACACACATGACAAGTATCTTTTAATTAGAATAGTTTACTCTCCCCTGATTTCTCATTACATTGACTTTTTTCGAAGAGTCTAGACTAGTGGTCCCATAGAAGATTCCATATTATGGAATTTTTTTTTTTGATTCCTTCTTCATGACTACTTTCATTAATTTACACTATTTGAAGGTGTATCACACCAGGAGGCACCCAATGTCAAGTTCTCCTGCTGAAGCTACATTCATTCCCTTAAAGTTGTCACTTCCAGTCCCCCTCTCATAGAGATGGTCTGTTTGGTGCCACCAGTAACCTTAGTGAACCACAGATGTCTCCATGACGTTTGCCTGGTGTGCCCACTAAGAATTATTGTTTGGATAAGTGATTATGATGAGATGCAAATGGGGGTTTCCTAACTGTCATTACTTCTATGTTTATTAACAGGATTCTTCTGTACAGAAGAGCGCTCTCTTTCCCCTTCCTTTCTTTTGGAGGATCACTATGATTACTACAGTCTAGGGATTTTTTGCTTAAATTCATTGTGTTGTAATCCATCATGCTCCCTATTTTCTGACGTTCAGATACTCTGTTAAGCTCGATCCTCTGCCTATGGAAATGTTCTTTTCATCTCTGAACTTTTCTTTGATGTCTGATACTGCTGGGTATTCCTGGCTCTCCTGCTTTCTCTGCTCAGACCTGGACTCAGCCATTTCTTCAAGGAGCCCTGGTTTCTCTTCGAGGGTAAATATATATGGAAACAAAGATCTGGTTATTGGGTGTACTTCTTGCTCAAGAGGCATCCTTGCTTCTAGGCTGTTTCAATGAACAGAGTGAGGAAATATTATATATATGTGTGTGCGCGCACACACACACACACACACACACACACCCAAACCATGTATTGGTTTTCCCCAAATATCAAGAGTTTTGTCTTATTAAATATTGGTTTCTCTCCTTTCCCACAGTAAAAACCTCAGTTCCCCAAAACAGAGTGTATTTATTCATTTGTCCTGTCTTTCAATATGTAGAAAATACTTTCAGAATTACAACACTTACTCCCCGCCCAAGAACAAATCTACTAGGTTAAGTTCAGTATATTTTTTGCAGTTTTTTTTTGTCCTGAATATACATATTCCATAAGAGAATATAATCAGGGGCACCTGGGTGGCTCAGTTCGCTGAGCGACTGACATCGGCTCAGGGCCTGACATGGGGCTTGAACCCATGAATCGTGAGATCATGACCTGCGTCCAAGTTGGACACTTAACCGACTAAGCCACCCAGGTACCCCACTTGCATTTTTTTTTATAACACACCCTTTTCATTTGAAATTATGTCCTAGAATTGTTCCAGATTTGTTCATAGAGATCTTCCACATTTCTTTTTAGCCTGTGTAATATGTCATCATGTGACTGCACTATAATTTTCATCCAGTCTTCTAAGGATGATCATTTAACTTTTTTTTAAGTTTATTTATCTATTTTGAGGGGGAGAGAGAGAGAGAGAGAGAGAGAACGAACAAGTGGGAGAAGGACAGAGAAAGAAAGAGGGAGAGAGAATCCCAAGTAGACTCTGCTGTCAGCACAGAGCCTGACATGGGGCTGGAACCCACACACTGTGAGATGATGACCTGAGCAGAAACCAAGAGTTGGATGCCTAAGCAACTGAACCGCCCAAGCACCCCAGTCATTTACTTTTTTATCTAATATTGTGCACTAAAAATAACATCATGATGGGTAGCCTCAGGCATGTCTTGTTTTATCTTTCAGGGTGAATTTGTAGAAGTGGAATTGCTGACTGAAGAATATACAGTTTTGGCAGATAAGGCAACATTCCCTTTCCTAGGGTTTGTCCCATTTTGCCCTCCGGCTGTCAATTTAAAATAACAGGCCCGTCATCCACTAGGCTCACCAAGAGAGTTGAATTGTTCACTTTTTGAATTTTTAGCCTTCTGATAGGTTAGACATGGTGCCTCAGAGTACATTTTACTTATAAATTAAGTTGAGCATCTTTCCCCATGTTGAACTACCATTTGCTTATTGGCTTTTCTGTAAACTGCTATTTATGTCTTTGTTTCAATGAAGTTCTTGTTTTCTCCCTCTCAATACTTAAAGTGCTTTGTACCTCAGAGACGTGAGCTCTTTATCTGTGATGGAACCTGCAAATACCCCATCCCAGGTTGTCATTTGTCCTTTTTTTTTCGTGGAGTTTCATGGTTGTCATTGTCATGACAGGTGACTTTAAAGTTTTTTCATGAAATAAACTTTAGGAATCCTTCTTGTTGGTCCTTTTGGATTTTGAGTCCTGGCTTAAAGGTCGTCCCTAGATCCAGGCTATAAAGGAGTCTACGTCATTTTCTTCTTCTGTATTTGAATTGTTTCATTTTCTAGATTTTGATTTCTTATCCATTTGGTTGTTCGTGCCCGTGCATGGGCTGAGAAAGTTTAATTTCCAGTTGAAATCGTACCATGTGGCCTTCTTAAGAAAGCGGCTTTTGTTTTTATTTTTAATGTTCGTTTACTTATTTTGAGAGGGGAGAGGTGCAGAGAGAAGGAGGGAGAGAGAGCCCCAAGCGGGCTTTCCACTGTCAGAGAGGAGCCTAAGACGGGGCTTGATCTTGCCACTGTGAGATCGCGACCTGAGCCAAAATCAAGACTGCACCACCCGGCCTCAGGAGCCATCCAGGCACCCTAAGGAAGTTGATTTTAAAGAAACATTCTCATTTTACAAAACACTCCAGTCTGTAATGAATAAAGAAAAAGAAATCAACAAAATAGGGAAGATGAGCTAGCAACTGGGTAAGAGCAGTTGAAAAAGTATTTCACAAAAGAGAGAATCGGTGGTCCTATATGGAAAAGTGCTCATTACGGACACCCACAATCCTGAGATTGCCTCTACACACCCATGGGGGTGGGGAGGCGGGAACCTGACCACACCAAGTTCAGCTGGGGGTCTGGGGATGTGCCCTACGGAGAACCACTTTGGAAGACTCTGGCAGGAATTATTACATTTAAGGATGTACCTTCTATCTGCGCCAGCAATTCTACCATCAGGTATCTAATCAGAAGAATTAAGTGCCCATTCCTCCAGTCGATGTATATATTTTCATTGCAGGTTTACTTTTAGTGTAGCTTTAAACTGGAATTCCTTCCACAGGGGAATGGATAAATGAATTGCGGCGTATTTATAAAAGGGAATATACTGGAGTGATGGGGCTGAACAGGGCCACAGCCAGCAACTCGAATGAGTCCAGCGAACACAATGTCCAGTGAAAGAGCTCAGAGACAAAAGAACTTTGCTATATGAGTTCTTTTCTGTGAAGTTTCAAACTATCATAGCTAGGCTAAATGCTTGGCTGCTAAAACCATGAAGAAAAGCTGGTAAGTAATTACTCACGTGAAAATATTGCTTATTTTGGGGGGAGAAGGAGGAGTTTGTGATTGGGAAGAGGAAGACAGACAAAGAGCTTCTGGGGTGGGGTGCAGTGTTTTGCTTCCTGACCCAGATGGCTGTCACTTAGTTTTTGTTTTGTAGAGTGGTTCAATGGTACATATATATTTTAGATATTTGCGTTATATTTTGCAATAAAAGAGATTGACAAAGACTTCAAAAGCCCAACAGGCTGGATTACAAATAGGAAATGACGAGTAAAGGATATAAACAAAAATCGAGCAAAGGATATAAACAGAAAATTAATAGAAAAGGAAATCCAAATGGCCAAAAACATATGAAAGCAGGCTCAAATTCACGAGTAGCCAGGAAAATCAAAATCGAAATAACAATGAAATATGAACTTACATGAGCTAAGTCGTCGAGTTCAAATGTGCAGTAATAGTCATCACTGGTGGGGGTGGAGAGAGAGGTGTGTCCATACATAAAGAGTGTCATAAGCTTTTTGGAAAACGACCTAGCAATACCTATTAAAATAAAGAGTGTATGATTCATCCAGTTCATAAAGCTCATTAGTACATGAGAAACGTGTGTAAGGTATTTGTTATTGTAGCCCTGCTTGCGGTTACAAAGATTAGTAGGATACGGCCGCCTGGAGTTCTCTCCTTCTCTCTGCCCCTCCCCCACTCGTGTGTGCTTTCTCTCCCTCAAAACCAATAAGCAAACTTAAAAATTTGTTTAAATGTTAAAAAAAAGATTACCAGGACAGTGGTTGAATAAATTATAGCATGCTATATGATAGACTAATATGCAGCCCAATAAGGAATAAATTAGGGAAAAAATAATGAAATTAGAGACATATTGGTTGATTACAAGGGATCTCCATGGAGAAAAGAAAAGAAATAAGTGCACAGAACGTGTTGCCCATTGTGTGAAACAGTAACAGCGGTGCATGTGTGCACATGGATGTTCTCTCGCGTGGTTGTAGGAGCAAAGGAGAGAATCAGGGAAGATGCACTAGAATGGTTTTGGTTTAATATACCATTTACTTCTGTGAGGACGTTATGTTACCACTTGCTTAAGTCCTTCCTTTCTTCCTTCCTTCCTTCCTTCCTTCCTTCCTTCCTTCCTTCAGTAGGCTCCATGCCCAATGCGGGGTTTGAACTCATGACTTTGAGATCAAGAGCTGCACACTCTACCGACTCAGCCAGCCGGGCACGCTAGAATGGCCTCTTAGGTGGGCCATACAGGCTGATGTAGGTTAAAATTTTTAGTAGAAAGCTTTATTAAAAGCTTTACTTACAATTGAGAGAAAAGATGCCAAAGGAAAGAGGTTATTTTTATAATTAAAAAATGTTTATTTATTTTTAAGAGAGATAGAGAGACAGAGCATGAGGAGCAGAGAAGCAGAGAGAGAGACACACACAGAATCCAAAGCAGGCTCCAGGCTCTGAGCTGTCAGCACAGAGCCCAACATGGGGCTTGAACCACAAACCATGAGATCATGACCTGAGCCGAAGTTGGACGCTTAACTGACTGAGCCACCCAGGCGCACCGGAAGGCAGTTATTTTTACAGATGAAAGTCACACTCTCTGATTGTAAATATAGAGAGGAAAACTATCCCCATTAAAAAAAAATGCTGAGTTTTTGTCACCTGGGTGGCTCAGTTGGTTAAGTGTCTGACTTTGGCTTAGGTCATGATCTTATGGTTGGTGAGTTCAAGCCCCGCATCAGGCTCTGTGCTGACAGCTCAGAGCCTGGAGCCTGTTTCAGATTCTGTGTCTCCCTCTCTTTCTGCCCCTCCCCTGCTGGCACTCTCTCTCTCTCTTAAAAATAAATAAACATTAACAAAGATTAAAATACAATCCACACACAACACATTTGTCAATGTTGTTGAGAGCACTTTGCCTCCATGAATTAAGAGCCTCAGTGTTAATTTTTCATTTTGTTTCACAATCTTTAGTAAAGAAGTAAAAGATATTACACCTTTCTCATAACGTGTTTTCTTATGTCTTGGGAAAAGAAAAAAGTGGATGCTTCCTTCTCGTCCTTCTCCCAAAAGGTAATGACGTGTTATAGAACAATATGGAAAAAGAGAGAGGATAACACGCAGATTCCTGTAATCCTATTATCATTTTGTTCCGCTTCTTTATGGTCTTTCTCAAAAGCACACTTGATAGTCTTGTAATTAGATATACACATATCATTTTGTCTTGTTTTTTAGATAGAATTTAACTGAAGGAGTACTGTTTGATGAAGAAAAATGCATGAATAAAACATTTGCTGAGCACCCACAGTGTATGAAGTCTGAGATGAGGAGAATAAGACACACCGGAAGTTCTAACAATACCTCAGGAGACTCTTCTAGTAAATGGGGCTGTGAAGTTGGTGCAGTTGACTAACGAATGTGTACATCTCGTAGCTGCTAAGTGCGAGGGCCTCTTCCCGGTGCGAGGGACCTCGCGACGAACCACAAAGCTGTGCCCTGTGGAGCAGCACTCTGGTGGGGGAAACAGACAAGAGACATCTAGACAGATGGACAATGACACATGTGTGGAACACGAAGAGTGAGCCGTTAGAGAGTGCGAGGGTTGCTATTTGAGGTGACATCTGAATGACACAGGGATGGAAGCCTATGAATGGAGGGCGGAAGAGAACGCGGGCAGAGGGAACCCCAGGTACCATATTCTTAGGTAAAAGTTTTTATTCGCCAATAACATAAGCTTTCTAAAGAGATGTGACATGGTGGCTTGATCTTTTCTTTGTTCATGCAGGAAATTAGAAGCTAGAATTGGGCTGAAATGATGATACGGTATCTTGGATTTTTAATTTTATGGGCTAAGTACAGCTGATCCTTGAACAAAATGGGTTTGAACTGTGTGGGTTCACTTATAACCAGATTTTTTTCTTGATAAATAGAGTGCAGGGCTGTAAATGTCATTTTTATTCATTACGATTTCCTTGATCACATTTCCTTTTCTCTAGCTTACTTTGTTTATTGTTAACAATACAGTAGATAACACATAGAACATGCAAAATACGTGTTTAATCGACCACTTATGTTGTTGGTAAAGTTTCTGGTCAACGCTAGGCTATTACTAGCAAAGTTTTTCGGGAGTGAAAAGTTACATGCAGGTTTTTGGCTGCATGAGGGTCAGTGCCTTTTACCCCCATATTGTTCGAAGATCAATTTAGTAGATCTGAGATTGGGTTTTTTTTAATTCATTTTAAAAATATTTATTTATTTACAATTTTTTTAACGTTTATTTAATTTGAGAGCAGGAGCAGGGGAGGCGCAGAGAGAGGGAGACACAGAACCCAAAGCAGGCTCCAGGATCTGTGCTGACAGCTCAGACATGGGGCTCAAAATCACGGACCGCAAGATCATGACCCTAGCTGAAGTTGGACTCTTAACCGACTGAGTCACCCAGGCACTCGTTTTTGTTATTTTTGAGAAAGAGAGAGAGAGAGAGACAGACAGACAGACAGAGACAGAGAGAGAGAATAGACACAGGATCTGAAGCAGGTTCCAGGCTCTGAGCCATCAGCACAGAGCCCCATGCAGGGCTTGAATGCGCGAACTGTGAGATGATGATCTGAGCCAAAGTTGGCACTTAACCAACTGAGCCACCCAGGCGCCCCGAGATGTGTTTTTTAAAGGGATTTCAGGACAGCGGAATACTATTAAAAGTCATTCTGGTGGGGAGAGGAGAGGCGGGATGAAGAGGATGGTATACTTTAAGAAGGCAGAGTTCTAAAAATACCTAAATTTGATTATCGTTAGAACAAAGAAGACATTTAGCAGTGAATAAGGTTGTCAAATTTTAACTTTCTCAGAATTTTACTGGGAACGCACTCTCCTTACTTCAATGTTCTGTTCAAATTTCAACTGCATAAATAAGCTTTATTAACATATTTTCCTCCATCACTTACTATAATTGTTAAATTTTTCCTCTGTTTTTTCAAAACTGATTTCTGAGTTGCCATTTATCATCACCAACATGTAAAAGCAAAAAGACTTCTATGGCTCCAGGTTTTTGGTTTTTAAATAAAATAATTAAAAAGGCAAAAACAAAAGTGAAACGTTTATAAATGAGGGGTGCCTGGGTGGCTCAGTCCGTTAAGCATCTGACTTTGGCTCAGGTCATGATCTTGCGGTTTGTGGGTTTGAGCCCCCCATCGGGCTCTGTGCTGACAGCTCAGAGCCTGGAGCTTGTCTTTGAATTCTGTGTCTCCCTCTCTCTCTGACCCTCCCCTGCTCACCCTCTTTCTCTTTCTCAAAAATAAATAAAAGCATTTAAAAAATTAAAAAAAATTTATAAGTGAATCACATGTAGGGGGTGCCTAGGTGGCTCAGTCAGAAGAGCATACGACTCTTGA
Source organism: Mungos mungo (assembly GCA_004023785.1). Lineage (NCBI taxonomy): Eukaryota > Metazoa > Chordata > Mammalia > Carnivora > Herpestidae > Mungos > Mungos mungo. The sequence goes on along the minus strand of PISW01002572.1, from coordinate 187,636 downwards.
TCTCAGGGTTATGAATTCGAGACCGCGCTGTGCATAGGGATTACTTAAATAAATAAAACTTAAAAAATTAATGACTCACATGTAATCCATACATATTTTGTAATAGAGAATTGGGGAATGATATCTGTTTCATGCCAATTCGTGCAGACTTCTGCTGCCTGGTATGCATCAGGGTGAGACCTGGGCTGGCTTCAAAGCAGGTATCAAGTGTGGAATGTGTACCTGTCACAGATCGGTTGTGTAGGTAGCGATTGTGTAGGTAGCCAAAAGTCACAGTCAAAAGCCTGATATTATTTCCAGGCACGGTTCCAAGCTCCGTGTATGTACATTAATCCTCCCATAGAACCTGCCGGTCACTATTCTCATTCTGTACATGGGGAGCTGTGGCACAGAGTGACGTGTGTGTCATCACAGCCCCGAAGCTGCAGATGGACTTGAACCAGGGCACCTGTGAGCTGCTCCCCACAGCGGCATGCTTCTCTGGAAGGGAAAACTTGGGGGTCTGCAAAACGTTTATTACTTCAGGTAATTCTCTTCTACTCACTTTCAAGCTTTTGCTGGGCTCCACAATTTGGCTGGTATCAGCTACGTTTGCGGGGAGAGGGGCCCCAGCCCGGAGCGGCCGTGCACGTGTTTCGAGCACTCTGAATCGAAGCAAAGCTTGTTCTCTTGGCTCTAGCGATTGAATGATTTCTTTTTAAAAACACTCTTTATCTTCATTCTCTCAGAAGCCACACCTGAAATGTGCTGAGCCCATAAAGTGCCACATGAAAAGCGAGTGGAAGGTGTCAAAAGTCAGCCTTGAGGCCCCTGTAAATGTGCAAGCTCTGGGTTTCTCCCTCAACTTCTTCCCCCTCCATTTGAAAAGCATCCCCAATCCCAGGCAGGTGCTCCCAGTGAGGGTCCAATTGGGTGCAAATTTCTGGTTCTGAGTTAAGATTATTTTTTTGCATCCTCTATCACCCAGCCTGGAACAATCACGAGAGACCCTCCACCTCCAAAGAGAAAGGACCTTATTTTCACACCGCAGCCTAGTGATGAGTCAGGAGAAGCGGCGCTCGAAGGATCAGGTATGTGACAGACCATTAGAACAAACATTTATGGTATAAGGCGATTGCAAAGAGCCGTCCGCTCCCAGGAAAGGGTGGTAGACTTCTTAAATCCTGCTAATGAAGTTTCACGAGAGGCGGTTAGGACTTGGGAATGGGGGCGGGAAGGGGCAGGCTGGAGGACCCCCTGTGTGCCTTGGAACCAAAAAAATGTAGAACTCCTAAGAAGGAGGTGCCGGGTCTTCAACCAAGATCCCTCTCACTGGGCTCAGTCCTGACCCAGACTAAGGCTACTAATGTGAGACTTCTGTGCAAAGCCTACAAGCTCACTTTGCTTAGCTCTTCTTTTAAAGTTTGTTTATTTTGAGAGAGCGTATTTCCCAAGCAGGTTCTGCACTGTCATCACAGAGCCCAAAGAGGGGCTCGAACTCACAAACCATGAGATCATGATCTGAGTCGCAATCAAGAATCAGACATTTAACGGACTGAGCCACCCAGACGCCGTGCACTTTGCTCAGTTCTTCTGAAGAAGCCTCTGTTCTCAGCCTGGTTTCAGTGCGTAAAACATTTGGCGACACGGTGAGAACTCAGAGTTTTAAAAATCTGGTGGTTGATCTGACCCTGGCTTTACAAGAAGTCCATAGTCATCATTCTCAGGAACTTTGGCACAGGCTTTAAAAGGGAGACAGCCCGCAGGGGGCCCGGCTTCTCTCTCTGCCGCTCCTCAGTGCCTGGAAAGTCGTTACTCCTTAACCTGTTAGGAAACGTAAGCTATTTAAAAAAACATACGGTTGGGGAAATGGTCCCAGGAAATGCGACTCACACCGTCTGACCTGTTTCAGCCGGCGTTCCCGTGGAAACCAGTTACACCTGTGTCAGCTGCATAGATTTTTCTGCCCTGTCCCAGTTCCTGCCCTGGGCACTGAGCGAGGCATGGGCGCCATCTTTGGCCACAGAGAGAAAACAGGGCCTCTGCTGGCACACAGAGCAGGTGCCCAGGGTCTTGGGAGGTGGTTGTTTACGTCAGGCGGGACTTTAATTTGTCTTAGTGTGTCTGGCTGTTATTCAGGTAATTGTGATAAAAGAAATGCTGTCTCTTTGAGTGAACGAGAGAGAGTTTTATTTCTCACAGCACCCGGGATCCTCACCACACGCCTCTTATCCTCACTCACTGTGTTGTTCGCTTGTTATTTTGCTAATTAAAGTCCAGTCCATTGTCCCCAAGGCTGATCAACCTCCTTAGCTCAACCGTAGATCAGAAATTGCTCTTCTGAAAACTGGGTAAAGCCGGAAACTGCTCTTAAATACAAGTTTTCCATATTTGCCACCAATATTGATAGGCCTGCGTGAAGTGGATCAGAAACACAAGTTTTAGTTTGAATAAGATGTGGGGAATCGCTGAATGATAGAACTTTTCTTTTCCTCTATTATTTAGTAAAAATAGGAAGAAAGTTTGTACAGACAGTAAGGTTTTGAAGTATCCCACCCACTTTTGAATAAAATATTCTCATGTTTGATTTTTCTCTTAGGAGACTCTTCTCTCTTCTGGGTAGGTTGTCAGGAAACCTCAGTACAATGCACTAGGTATCTGTTGTTGGTTTGGGTTTTTTTTTTTTTTTTAACATTTATTTATTTTTGAGACACAGAGCGTGAGCAGGGGAGGGACACAGAGAGAGGGAGACACAGATTCTGCAGTAGGGTCCCAGCTCCAAGCTGTTAGCACAGAGCCAGTTACAGGTTTACAGGAAGATCACAGAGGGAACGTGCTGTTTTCGTCATATTCTGTCCGAGAGTGCGTAGTATCAACGTGACATCACGGTGGGTATTGACCTTGATTACCTGGTTTAGGTACTATTTTTCACGTTTCTCCACTGCAAGACTACCTCCCCCCACTTTCCACACTGTAGTCTTCGAGATTAAGTTCTGTGTACAGCGAGCACTTCAAGAATGGAAAGCGCATTACCATGCACTACCTCCCTGAGTGTAGTATCTACAGCAGTTATTTGGAATTCTTCCGCCGAGGAAATTGGCCTCTTCTCTCTCATTCATTTATTTATTCAATCGTTTATTTGTATCAGTATGGATTCATGGATATTTATTTTATATATCCTGAATTATCCTCCAAAACCAAGTTACTATTATTATTTTTTTTGAAGCTCAAATTGTTCCAGCTTTTGCTGTTAAGGGCTCTTTCGTTGACTCCCTTGGCATATTCCAATTAATGTGGGTTTTTGATGTTGGTTTTGGTGATCTCCCCATTTCCTGGTGCTACAATTTGCTCCAGGCTTTTCTAGTGTATCCCTGTCCCAGTCCTCGAACCAGCCATTTCTCCAAGAAGCTCTAGTTCCTTCTTTTGGTGAACGGTATTAGAAACCAGGATCTGGGGTGCTTGTTGTTACTGGGGTGTCACTGCCTCTAGGCCCTTTCAGCAAACAGGCAGGGAAGTGTATGTGTGTATACTAGCTTGTGTATCTACACATGTCTGTACATATCTCCATATGTGACCATCTGTATCTGTGAGCAAATTAACTACGAGTTCATGCTGAAGCCTCCAAATGCATATATGACCCCATGGATCCCTTAGACTCCCCCTCCTGCAGTGAGAACCGTGACTCCCTTCACCTGCCGTCCACGTGCTAAGTTGTTCGATTCCGGAGTACAGGTATCGTGGTACCAGGATCGCTAACGGTTACCACATAGGAAACACCTTTTCAGCTAGAGTACGGTGGCTCATAGTTTTATTTGTCTTTAGTCTTACAGACGTCATTTATTTCCAAGGTTACTCACCTTTCCTCCAACTCCTTTAGTAAGGGTGTTTTGTACGTTTGTAATACAATTAGATTCTCTTGTCATACTCTGTTTTCCATTCTCGGATACACTGGTTCCTAAATCATTTTTTAAAAAATTGCATATATTGGGACACCTGGGTGGCTCGGTCGATTAAGCATCTGACTTCAACTCAGGTCACAATCACGTGGTTGGTGAGTTCGAGCCCCCAGATCCTCTGTCCTCCTCTCTCTCTGTCCCTCCCCTACACACACACACACACACTCTCTCTCTCTCTTTAAAAAATAAAACATTAAAAATATAAACTTGCATATATTAAGGATCACTTTATGCTGTAAGATTCTGTGGGTTTCAACAAATGCATCGTATTGGATATACACAATCACGGTATCATATAGAATAGTTTTACCACTTAAATCAAATCCCCTGGGCCTCACCTGTTCAAAGCCTCACTCCGCCCCCACCCTTGTAAGCACTCATCTTTACCATTGTTACAGTTTTGTCTTTTCCAGAATGTCGTATACTGGAAGGATAGTGTGAGTAGCACTTTCAAACTGTCTTTTTTCACTTAACAATACGTGTTAAGATTCATCTATGTCTTTTTGTGAGTTGAGAGCACGTTTCCTTGTATCTCTGAATAATATTCCATTGTGGGGACGTGTCACCCATCGAACTATATTTTCCGAATGCCTTGGTGTTTGTCAGTTATGAATTAAGGTGTTACAAGATTCCACATGTTTATTGTAGACATGTTTTCAAATTAGTTGGATAAATACTTAGGAATGTGATTATAGAATCATATGGTAAAAATGCATTTAGCTTTGTAAGAAACTGCCCAATGTCTTCTAAATGGATATAGTATTTCACATCCCCCCCCAGCAATGAGCTGGCCAGCAATTGGTGGTGTCAGTTTTGGCGCTTCTGGCCATTCTTGTAAGTATTTTGTGGTATCTCATGATTCTGGGTCTTCTGCTTTTAATTTTTCTTTGGGAAAATAATGAAATTACTTCACAGAGTGAGTTGAAAGCTGATATATGGCTGCCCTTTTGTTAGAATTTTTGAAGAGTTACATTGGATATCTTCTAAAATAAAAGCTAAAAAATTTTTTTACTTTACATTTATTTACTTTTGAGAGACAGAGAGAGACAGAGTGTGAACAGGGGAGTGTCAGAGAGAGACAGAGAGGAAGACGCAGAATCTGAAGCAGGCTCCAGGCTCTGAACTGCCAGCACAGAGCCAGATGCAGGGCTTGAACTCATGGACCATGAGATCATGACCTGAGCTGAAGTCGGACGCTCAACTGACTGAGCCACCCAGGCACCCCTAAAATAAAAGTTTAATGATTATGTAAGCATATATGCGTTGGTAAGTCAAATATTTATAACTATAAATTTCTTTACTGATCGACGAAACTCTTTTTGATTAGAAATTCCAAAGAATAGACTATTCTAGATGGAACCCCAAGGGATTGATTTCCCATTTTCTGGACACTTTATGTGGCAACAGATAGAAATAACACACAAGCTATTTTCATCCAAGTTTATAATCCAGTGGGTGTATATGTCACTTTTACTATAAGTAGAAAGAACTTCAAAATAATGATTTTAGATAACGTTGATGGAGGAGATACATTCTTATTAGAAATTTGGGGGAAAGGGATGCCTGGGTGACTCAGTCAGTTAAGTGTCCGACTTCGGCGCAGGTCATGATCTCACAGTCCATGAGTTTGAGCCCAGCATTGGGCTCTGAGCTGTCAGCAGAGAGCCTGGAGCCTGCTTCCGATTCTGTGTCTCTTTCTCTCTCTGCTCTTCCCCAGCTCATACTGTCTCTCTGTCTCTCAAAAATAAACATTAAAAAAATTTTTAAAAAGAAATTTGGGGGAGACACTTTTTATTTAACCATGTATTACTTTTTCAAAACTGCACGATTGGCTTAAAAGGTTGGTTTTTACATTCCATTTTACATCCTTAAAATAACAGAATATTAAATTCAACCCAATCCATCTTCGATGGGACAGCTTGGATGGCTCTGAACTCCTGCCCATTTGCCCTTGATCCCCGCCTGAATTTCCGCGGTGAGTCCAGGTTAATCTTTTGCTGCTCCTGCCGAGCGCCCAGAGAACTCATCTATCTTTGTCCAAGTAGGTAATTCCTTAGTCCTCCCTGGGATTTGGGTTGGGTAAGAATGATTTATGCTGGTAGGTAATTTTATTCACATTTCTTCATTGTTTTACAAGGCTGAAGTTGAGTAATGATGTAACCTTTAACACCAGAGGGCCTATTTAACCCTACATTTGGTTTATTTAAGTTAATACCATCCGGTAGTTGCCTATTTTGATTTTCCCGAAACTTCGAACTTTGCCCTCTCTTTATTCTTGATAACCTGGGGTCTGCCGTTACCATCCTGCTTGGTCTCTTGGGATTTGCAAATTATGGACCTGATTTGGTTTAGAAAAGACATTCCTACACGTTTTTAAACCTCCACCCAAGCAGTTCCTGATCTAATCATGGGACAGACTTGAAATCACCAGTTCAGTTACAGGATAAAGGAAAGATAAATCAGTGGGGGTTGTGTCTTCCTGTCATGAAGTCTAGCTTTTGGCCTTGAGAGTGAGAAAGCCTAATGGTCCCCTCCTGCTTTGTACTTGGCCTTTAAATCCTGGTTTCGGCTGCCAGCGCCCCATCAGTGTGTTTGAGTGACCAGTCGCTCTGGCCCAGAGGATTCCGACAGTAATGCTGGGCCCCCGGCACTCATGTGGGCAGTGTGACAAACTGGACACGTTCCCAGAGCTTTCTTACTGTTCCTTAACCACCTTGAGAGCTGATTCATTTGGGCCTGCCGTAGTGGTGAGGCTTGAGCCGTCGACGTGGGGCGAGTGTCCATCAGTTCTCAGAAGTCACGTTGCTGTTTCTGTCTGTCGGAGAGCCAACATCGTCTCAGAGCATGTTTGACTTGAGGCACCTGGGTGGCTCAGTCGGTTGAATGTCCAGCTTTGGCTCAGGTCATGATCTTGCGGTTCATGGGTTTGAGCCCCGCGTCGGGCTCTGTGCTGACAGCTCAGAGCCTGGAGCCTGCTTTGGATTCTATGTCTCCTTCTCTCTGCTCATCCCCCACTCACTCTCTGTCTCTGTCTCCCAAATAAAATAAAAAAATAAAAATGAATAAGTAAACAAACAAACATTAAGGGGCGCCTGGGTGGCTCAGCCGGTTAAGCATCTGAGTTGGGCTTGGGTTATGATCTTGTGGTTTGTGCTGACAGCTCAGAGCCTGGAGCCTGTCTTCTGATTCTGTGTCTCCCTCTCTTTCTGACCCTCCTCTGCACATGCTCGCTCTCTCTCTCTCTCTCTCTCTCTCTCTCTCTCTCTCTCTCAAAAAAAAAACAAAACCAAAAATCATTAAAAAAAAAAAAAAAAGAACATGTTCAACTTTAAATCCTAAGGGGAGAGAAACACAAACTCATCTGGGCTGCATCAATCCGCAATACTAACTTTATTACAACAGAAAGAGCTCATGATCATTGTAGAAAAGTAGAAAGTCGAGTGAAAATAAAAATTACATCTTATCACTTTCCCTTTGCCTAAACTCACTACGGTCACGCCTGTGCATACCCTTCTGGTTATTTTTTATATGTACATATAAAACCATTATTTGATATCTTACACAGTTTTGTGACCTGTTTTGTCAGCTAGCCATTCCCGTTTCAATAACATGTTCTTCTCATGTACTACCTAAGCCATGTTCGGGTTCATATTTCCCCCAAGTCTCTCTACTGCTGGTTTTGTAAATAAATACCCAGTCCGATGTCATACATGCATTGAGGTGGTTATATCCCATGGATAAGAAAAAGTGTCCATTTCTCTAAGAATTTGTCGAGCAAAACCCAAAACTGAATATCGTGTTTCATCAGAATTAATTTCTTCTAACTGAAGAATTTTCTTGACCAGCAGACAATGGGGCTTGTTTTAACCAGTTTTTTACTATGGACTCTGCCCTCATCAAGAGTGCTAGTTTTCATTCCTTACACCACACCTGTATCACCACCCTCAACCCTCAGCCTCCCCCCCCCGCCTTAGTGAACTACTCAGTGAATATCTATTGGTGTGTATGTCTCTGCCTGGTCAGGAAACAATGACTTTATATTTTCATTTTCCTTGATCTCTGGTGGCATGTGTTTTATTTTTGGAAACCCTCAATATTGAAGAGATTACTTAGTAAGCTGCTGATGGCAGTATGGTAAACATTAGGCACGATGAATTGATCACCACAAGGGTATACTAAGTTAGATTGTTTGGGGACGTGACCTCCAAAGAAGATGGCTGAGCCCATGCACCCCATTCCAGCGCGCATGTGCTCCTGCCCCGCAGGGCAGCACATGTTTAGTGGTCTGTTTTATCACACGCGCACTTTGGAGATTCTACACGTTTGCTTCCGTGTTTCTTTGAGGTTGGATAGCGTTGTTTTGGGAACACTTCTTCTGAAGTTTGCTCATTTCCCCAGTCTGCAGGTTTGCCCAGATTTCGTAGACAAATGGCTGGGTTTTGACCCATCCACAGCCAGGAGTAGAATTCGCAGGGTCTCTGGGGTTAGGCCTCCTACGATGCATAATCTTCTGAACTCATCCAACTCCAGAGTCTCAAGTTTTGTCTCACAAGCACTTGATTTGAGTATGACAAATCAATGTCTCTATTTCCCTTTAGCTTTGAAGTTTAAAAAAAGAGATCTATTTCTAATTTTTGATGTGCATATTGCAAAGAATAGAAAGGTAAGTCAGGGCGTTGGGTGTTCTCTATTTCTTTGCGGGACATGCTGCCTCCCACCGCACAGTGTGTACTTGCTCTGAGTACTGAGGTACTAAAACTTGCTCTGAAGTTTACCGTCTTCGCCATAAAATGGAGGTAACGCTCCTATGACAGAATTACCTCAAAGATTGAAAAATGGAGCTCCTTGAAAGCACATATCTACAGGACCCACATAAATATTGTGTGGATGGAAAATAAATTATTTTAACTTGCATTTTCTGTTCTCTTTTCAGGTGAGTTATTATAAATGATTCCAAGGAATAGTTGGCGTGGCTCCAGACGTCGGGGAGATGAAGGTTCATGTAGAACTTGCTCCCGGTCGGCTTCTTTTGTTCAAGGTCTTCAGGGCTTGGAATGAACCTTGCAGTCTGCCCTCTGGCACAGCCATCGTGTCTCCCTTGAGAAAGGTATACGTGCCAGACAGAGCCATCTATTGAGATCACCTTTCATTATACCAGGAAAATTTTGCATTTCAAATAGCAAAACTCGGGGTGACCAGCTGGTTCAGTTGGTGGAGCATATGCCTCCTGGTCTTGGGGTTGTGAGTTTGTAGAGATTGCTTAGAAATAAAATCTTAAAAAAAAACAAAACTGTGGGATAAAACGTGCTGGTAGGAGATAATAACACTAATAGCAATGATTACGATGGTAATGGCTGTTTGTATGTATACTAACTACAGTACCAGGCACCGTTCCAAGGACTTTATAGATATTAATTCTTAATTCTTGCACTGGCCTCATTAGGGCAACACTGTTATAATCATCTTGGCCGATATTTCTTTTTACTAATTGGACTTTATCTTTTTGATTGTGGTAAAATACCCACAACATAAAGTTTGCCATTTTAATCATTTTAAGTGTCCATTTTAGTGGCAGTAAGCACATTGATGTGGTGGTGCACCCATCCCCATTATCGATGTCCAGAGCTGTTTCTTCTCCCCGAATGGAAACTCTGTCCCCATGAGGCTCCTCGTTCCCCACCCCCAGCCCCTGGCAGCCACCATTCTTCTCTCTGTCTCCACGGATCTGATGAGCGTAGGTGCCTCATGAAAGTAAAATCTTCCAGTATTTGTCCCTTGGAGTCTGGCTTGTTGTTCCCGGCATAATGTCCTCAAGGTTCATCTGTGTTGTTGCATGTGACGGAATTTCATTTCTCTCTAGGCTAAAATAAGATTTCGCTGCATCCACATTTTATTCATCCACTGATCCGTCCAGACACTTGGGTGTTCCCACTTCTGACTCTTGGGAGTGACGCTGCTATAGACAGGCGTGTGCTCAGCTCTCTTTGAGTCCCTGCTTTCAGTTCTTTCGGGGACATTCTCGCGAGTGGAACTTCTGTTATATGGTAATCGTATGTTTGACTTTCATAGGAGTCGCTATTGCATTTCCCGTATTGGCTGCACCATGTCACATTCCCGTAAGCAATGCACAGGAGTTCCAATTTTTTGACATCCTCATCAACACTTGGGATTGGTTGTGTGATTCTTTAAATTTTATTTCTTTTTTTAAGTGTTTATTTTTGAGAGAGAGAGAGAGACAGAGTGTGAAGGGACCAAGGGCAGAGAGTGAGGGAGACACAGAATCCAAAGCAGGCTCCAGGCTCTGAGCTGTGAGCACAGAGCCCAACGTGGGGCTCGAACCCATGAGCTATGAGATCATGACCTGAGCTGAATTAGGATGCTTAACCGACTGAGTCACCCAGGCGCCCCTTCTAGGCTGATAATTCTTGATAAATGCCTATTAACTTGAGAAAAATGGAACAGAATTGAATTTATGAAATTTGTAAATACAAATCCTTACACTATTGTATATTGGCAATGCATAACTTTGATGGCTGATTCTCATGAAAAATTTTAATTTCTTTAAGAATTTGACTATTGCTATGAACATTGTTTTTAATAACTAACTAAAAAACCCCTGGGAAAAACACATGAGGTTTTTATGTTAAAAATGGCTTAGATTAATTTAAATTATTACTCTTACATAGGACTGAAGAGATCTCTAACCTCAGGCAGGAAACTGATCTCATTCATGTGAGAAACTAACTGTTTTGAAGTCAGAGCTGAACACAGTTTTACAAAATGAAAATTAAAAAAAAAAAGACATTAAAAGTTTAGAAAAAAAGATCTCAAAAGCTTTCCAGACATCAAATAACTCTCACATGTCAGTTGACCTAAATGAAATAGCTGTACAATCTACATTAATTTGAATACTTCATGGATCCAGAGAAGGCAGAGTTGGACTTCTTCAGCAGAGAGACCCTGTTTGAGTAATATTTGCTTACCCAGACACTCTCTACAGCTGTAAGGCTTCTGATTTTACTTTAGCTATGGTGTTTGATCCCTTCAGAGATGGAGAGCTCTATCGTGAATTACTTTAAATCATTCTGCAACTTGAAATTCTTTTTTATATCAGCAACTTTTTCTTTTTTAAGTAAGGAGGTGAAGAGCTTGGGTAGTACCTTAACATTGGACCAGTAAAAGTCAAGCATGAGGCATTTCAAAGAACACCCCACTTCTGTGATTGCGTTGGTGACGGTCCCTTCTCTGCCTCTTACAGTGGCCCGTAGACTGATCAGTCAGCTGGTCTGGCTTGTGTAGTCTTGTTCAGAACATGGACATGTGTTTACTCTGTACCTGTGCCAATGAAACCCTTTGAGAAAGAGCCGCAAAGTTTGTCTTCTCCGCCTCTGATGCCATCATATACCTGCTAAGAGTCCTTTTACTGACCAGCGGTGAAAAAGCATCACCATAACCCAAAGAAGTCCAGAAACCTTTGGCATAAAAACTGTATGTGAGTCAAGAGTAACCCTGATCTGAGAGTGAGGAGATTTTAAAATGATGTGCCTGAGGTTTAGACCTGAAAAGTTCATCCCTACATCGGAAATTAAAAAAGAAAGTGGAGAGAAAATGAGAATTGACTGTAAAATTACTCAAGGTGCCATTTCTTAGCCTGGATCTTTGCATAATCACCTTTAGGGAGCACACAGGTCTCGCAAAGCAGACCTGCTGCTGTTTTCTGTGGCTCGTGGATTAAGACATTTTGGCTATTTAGAGAAGTGAGCTAACTCCTGGAGCTTAAAAATCTGACAGTATCTCCATCTCCTGAACACTTACAGCACTTTCCTTTTGAGCTTTATTTGCAGCGTTTATATTCAGCAAGACCATTGTCTTCTTTGATTTGAACCCCGTGGTCATTGTTCTGTCTAAAAGTACTTTACTCAAAACACTTTTGTCGTTTAATATTTGGGATTTGTCTTAGCCCATTGATCATAGAAAATAAGTTTCTCTGTGCGCTTGACAGTTTTGTTATTTGTATCTTTGCTCATTTTTCCATTTTACTGCTGTCCTTTCTTCTCTTTGAGTTAGAGGAAATATGCTTCCCCTCCCCATGATAGAAATTCAAAAATGTCTTTTTCTAGCTTTATCATTTATTCTTTCCATGTTATCTTAATCTCAAGTGTTTTGCCATGTGGAATTTAAAAAATTACATAATCTTTTTCTCTACCCATTTTTTTATTGAGGTAAAATACATATAACATAAAATTTATCATTTTAACCATTTTAAAATTATTTACCCAAAGAATACAAAAACACCAATCCGAAAGGATATATGTACCCCTTTGTTTATTGCAGCATTATATTATATTATTTATAATGGCCAAGATATGGAAGTAACACAAATATCTATCCACTGATAAATGGATAAAGAAGATGTGATATATATATATATATAATGGAATATTATTCAGCCATAAAAAGGAATGGAATCTTGCCATTTGCAACAGCATGGGTGGATCCAGAAAGCATAATGTTAAGCAAAATAAGCCAGTCAGAGAAAGACAAATGCCATATGATTTCATTCATGTGTGAAATTTAAGAAACGAAATATTTTCTCTTCTGTGAAATATCTATTTCTGTCTTTTGCTCGTTTATCTATCAAGTTATACCTATTTTTCTCATTGGTAGGAATTATTATAATACCTCTAATATTAATTCTTTCTGGTTGCACATATACACATATTTTGATGAACAGTTTTAAATTTTATTATATTTCAGTTTATTAATATTTTCTCATAAAGTTAGTTCTTTTTGTGTCTTAAGAAATCTGCACCAGGGGCACCTGGGCGGCTTAGTCAGGTGAGCATCTGACTTTAGCTCAGGTCACGATCTCACAGTTGGTGGGTTCAAGCCCTGCATTGGGCTCTGTGCTGACAGCTCAGAGCCTGGAGCCTGCTTCAGATTCTGTGTCTCCCTCTCTCTGCACCCCCCTCAGAAGTTTCATTTTTATCTTTGCATTACCTTATAGGTTAATTTTGCTATTTTGAAAACTTTGTGTTCATGGAATCACATATTAGATGTTCTTGTATAAGTGACTTTTTCTCTCAATATTTTGTTTCTTAGTTTATCCACTTTGTTGCGTGTAACACTGCAACACAGGTTCATTTTCATTGCTTTACAGTATTTCCTTGTATATGGATACTCCATGGTTTATTTATGTCTGCCATCTTATTGTATTGCACTTATTTATTTAAATGTTTATTTTTGAGAGAGAAGGGCAGGGGCAGAGCGAGGGGGAGAATCCCAAGCAGGCTCCCAGCTGCCAGCACAGGTCTTGATGCATCCTTGTTACATCAAGGAGCATTTGTTGGGTAAATACCTAGGAACACACTAGCGGCGTCAAAGGCTTTCCTCAAACTGGGCCGATCAGTAGTTCCCAAAGAGCAGTCCATAGACCCTGGGGGCCCCTGAAACCTTTCAGGGAGTCTGTGATATAAAAACTATTTTCATAATAATACTAAGGCGTTATTTGCCCTTTTGCACTGGGATGACATCTGCATTAATGTTACAAAAGTCATGATTGGTAAAACTACTAGCTACTTAGTCTGGCTCAAGGCAATAGGACCAAACTCTAGTGGTAGTCATTGTCTACCACTTCACGGCTATACACTAGCAGAAAAAAATGTCAGTGTCATTTAAGAATGTCTGTGAGGAAGCAGTAAAAACTACTTTTATTAAATCTCAGTGGTTGAGGTCATGTCTTTTTAACATTCTGTGTGGTGAAATGAGAAATACACAAAAAGCTGTAAATCAGAGTATGGTGGTTCTCTTGGGGAAGAGTTTGTTAAAATTTTGGAAACTCCTAGCTAGCACTGTGAGGTTAGACAGTTTCCGGTGATGAAAGGCTTTTTGGTGGGACCCCAAAGTGATTATAGCAAATGTGGGTTTTTATAACATGTGATAGGAAGTGTTAATATTTGGAAGATCTACATGAAGTCAGCCAATATTTTCCTAAGGACCAATAAATGATATTGCACAATCAAGCGTGGTTAAACAATTCATTCGAACAAATTCATTCCAATTCAAACACTTCATTCAATCAAGTTTGGTTAAACAAATTCATGCAAGCCAGAGAAGTGGGTTTGAATGTAGCAGAGTACAAATATTTTGTTGATAGGATTTCAGATTCTACATTCCAGCTGTGAAACCGAATAAAGGAAACCCCATTTAGAATGGAGTTGGGAGGCCAGAAGGAGGAGGTCTCATGCCCTACTACACATGGTCAATGGCAGACCCTAATGGGAAGAGACTAACCTTCCTTCCCGAAAGGAAGAGGCCTATGCTTATTACCCCAGGTAGAGAAGAATCTCTCTTCCCCCAACAAAAGCCCAACCAATGAGAGGCTGTCAGGACCGAGCCAATGAGAAGCTACTACACTTCCAACTCTCAGTTTACACCAATGGACTTTTTGTTTATACAGCCTCCCAACTCTCCCCTCCACCCACCCTTTGCAGAAGGGATTTCCTTTCCTTTGTTTTCTGGACTTGTTTGTGGTTTTTGCCATAGCTTGCTTGTCTTGAATTCTGTTTCCTTGCCTATTTTTGCCCATTTTTGCAGGTAAAATAACTGGCAGTTTTATTTTTAAGGTTAACATTAATAACTTTAAGAAGCTACCACTTTTTGAGTTTTGGTGTAGTATCAAAGGACACTACCCCAATCATCTGAAGAAGCTAAGAAAATGCTCTTAACATATGGGTTCAACTGCGTGTCCATGGGAGGTTGGCCCCTGCGCTCTGCACCCCCTGGTGTAATCTGTCATCTCAAGTGTGGGTGGGACCCATAGCTTGCTTTTTGCCAATAGAACGTGGCAAGATGAAAGGATGCACATGATTATATAGCTGATTACTGGATTATATACATGATTACATTACACGCACGAGATTATAGCGCCCTCTTGCTTGAATCTCTCTCCCTCAGTATTATTCCCAGGTGGGAGCAAGTGGCCATGTTGGGGAACCCCATATGGCCAGGAATTTCAGGCAGCTTCCAGGAGCTGAGGATGGCCTCTGGCCGATACCCAGCAGAATGAAGCTGAGTTCTACAACCCAGCAAGAAACAGCATCGACAGCAACCATGTGAACTTGGAAGAGATCTTTAATTAATAAATATTTAGGAATGTCTCTGTTTTCATTTCTAACATGGCAAGTAGTAATTGACCTAGCTCACTAACTTCAGGACCTGACTGTATTTGGGAGACAGAGCCTTAAAAGAGGTGATTAAGTTAAAGTGAGGCCATTAGAGTGCATCCTGATCCAATATGACTGGTGTCCTTCTCTGAAGAAATTTGGACACAAAAAGAAGACACCAGAGGTAGGTTAAAAAAAAAAAAAAAGAATGAAAGACTGTGAGGACCTAGTGAAAAGGTGGTCATCTGCAGGTTGAGCAGAGGGACTTTAGAAGAAACCAGCCCTCTGGGCACCTTGATCTTGGACTTCCAGCTTCCAGAACTGTGAGAAAATCAATTTCTGTTGTGTAAGCCATTCAGACTGTGATATTCTGTCATGGTAGCTATAGAGAAGTAATACACCCCATAAGACACATTCTTCTGAGTTGTTAATCATTCTTCAGCGTGTAAAGGGGTCCCAAGAGTAAAATCTTTGCGAACCTCTGGGACCACTGCCAATGTTGTGCCAGTTTGTGCTCCCGCCGGCAGAATGTGAATATTCCCACTGTTCTAGATCTTTAACAAAAACAATTGGTGGTGTCAGTCTTTTAAGTTTAAACCATTATCATTTTAGTTTACATCTCCCTAATCACTTACGATGTTGAGTACGTTTTCATCTTATTGACCATCTGATTCATAAGTGCCTGTCAAATATTTTGCCTGTTTTCCTACTGAGTTATCTTTATTTTTCTTACTGATTACGGATTTGGAGTTCTTCAATTCTATCGTTTATGTATGTGATAAATATCTTCTTCTACTCTCTGGCTTATGTTTTCTTTCATGGGTTGGTGTCTTTTGGTAAGCAGAACTTTTATTTTTAATGCAGTCCAATATATAAAATCTTCCACTTGGCACAAAGTCCTCAGGTCTCCTCCGTGTTGCTGTGTCAGAATTTCCTTCCTTTTAAAGGCTGAATAATATTCTATTGTATGTATGTACATTTTGTTTATCCATTCATCCATCCACGGACATTTGGATGGCTTCCATCTTCTGGCTACGGTGAATAATACTGCTGTGAACGTGGGTGTTCGAATATCTGATTGAGTCCCTGCTTTCAATTATTTTGGGTATATATAAGTATTGTTTCTTGAGTCTAGAAAAAGTTATTTTCAGTGTAGTTCAAGTCACTATTTAATTGAACACTACTGTAAGCACACCATGTCAAGTCATGTGGAAAATGCCAGTGAAAAATGGAACAAATTTTGGCTTGGAGGACTTACAAGTTTGATGAAAGAGGATTATTCCAAATAAAAATATGATTTCATGTTATTTTCTTATATATGTAACGTCACTAGTTTTCATTAGTGACTTGTAGCATATTACTTAGGGCCCAATAATAACTTGCATTCTGAGTGCTCATTTTTTTCTAATATAGCCACAAAATAAAAGTAGGAACTATATACAGTTGGACACTGTTGAGAATGAACACATTTCTTGCTTAATCCTGGGTTACCTAGACCAGCTTACTGTTGCCCTCTCTGGGGCAGGGGCCAATGCTAGTGTTTATGTTTTGTTATGTCCCTGTGGGATCTGGGAAGGCTTCTCGCGGTGCCCCTCACAGGTGACTGCAGAAGGGACAACCTGATGGCCCCCACACACAAGCCATGAAGGCTCCTGAACTTCAGAATTTGCGGGCCCTCCCGCCTACCCAGAGACGAGGGCCCACCCCTGTCCACAGCAGGGGCTGGCCTGGGGGTGGAGAGACCAGCCGTTTTCAGTATCAGCCCTCCACAAGAGTTGTTATTTTTCCTGTCATGTTTGTTGGGGTCCAGCTCAAGTTTGTTTTTCTTGCAGAAAGGCAGGAAGGCCAATTTGGAACACACACAACTCACATGTCATCGACGATGACTTGGCCCAGCGCTTGGCATTGGCCCCCTGACAGTTAAAAGGCACAGGGTGGGCCAGCCCAGCGACCAGCACTGAGGAACAAGGAAAAGGAGGGAGAAGGCGAGATTCTTATCTGCTCTGGCCTCACAGGCCCCCCTCCATTCTTTTTCCCCTGCTCACTCCTCCCTCCAGGGACTGCTGGCTTCAGCTCACACAGTCTCCCGCCCGGAGGGGCCCCGCGGCTCGGTGGCTGCCTCCACTTTCTGTCCACCTCTTCCTCTTGCTGAATGTGTGAGGAAGCATCCCACCCTAAGGAGGGAAAGTCTGCCTCAGCAGAGATCCATGCAGCAGCCGAGGTGGGAGGCAGAGGCAGGAAGAGGGAGAAAGCACATTTTCCATTTTGGACCCAAGACAATTGTGCAGTTATTTGAGAAAAGCTTGGTGTTTTTCCACCCAGACTTGAGTCGCATTGGAAGTCACCATGTAAGAGTTTCACTGGCTTTAAATATTAGGGAGCAGTCCTGAGTGTACGGGCAGATGCTTGAGGAAAGTTGGCAAATCCCAGCATATGAAGGTGCTGGGCGTTCTGGGGACCAAATCACAGCCTCACCCCTTAGTACAGGAGGGTGCTCATCCAGGGAAGCTTGATTGGGTAAAACCGGAAATAAAAAAAATATACATAAGTAATAACACTTCTAAAATACGTTCTGATGTTCCAGGTAACTAAGGCTGCCTCAACCTAGTAACTATTTGGAGGAGTCTGTGTTACTTTAAGAAGCATCGGTCTCTCACCCATTGAATGACAAGTGGCTTACTTTACCGGGTTTTGACAGGATTCACAAAGACTGTGCTGCCATGATTCCTAACACCCAATAGCCTCCCCCCAATGACAGCGACTTTTGTGATTCCTGTGTGCCCATCACTTCCTTCTAAAAAATTGCGGTTTTTGAAGTTAGAAAAAAAGTAGGCGTGAGGGCTTTAAGGGTACTTCTGAAAAATTATACTTTATTTAGTGGTAAATGATTAGCACATTAAAAGACCTAAATGTGAGATCTAAAATCATGAAATCTTAGAGGAAAACAGAGGCAGTAATGTCTTTGACATTGGCCTTAGCAACATTTTGCTAGCTGTATCTTTTCAGGTAAGGGAAACAAAAAGCAAAAATAAACCTTGGGACTAAGCCAAAATAAAAAGCTTGATGGAGGAAATCATCAACAAAACTAAAAGGCATCCTTCGGAATGGGAGAAAATGTTTGCACGTGACATATTGGATAAAAGGTTAGTATCCAAAATATAAAAAGAACTTATAAAAGTCAACACCTGAAAAATGAATAGTCCAATTAAAAATGGACAGAAGAGATGAACAGACATTTCTCCAAAGAAGACATACAGATGGCCAAGAGACACGTGAAAAGATGCTCAACATCTTCCAGGGAAATGCAGATCAAAACCACAATGAGATATTACCTCACACCTGTCAGAATGGCCAGACTGACTCAAAAAAGACAAGAAACAACAAGTGTTAGTGAGGATGTGAAGAAAAAAAGGAAGCCTGCGCACTACTGGTGGGAATATATATTGGTGCAGCCACTGTGGAAAACAGTATGGAGTTTCCTTAACAAATTAAAAATACAAGTACCGGGGCGCCTGGGTGGCTCAACCAGTTAAGTGTCTGACTTTAGCTCAGGTCATGATCTCACAGTCCATGGGTTCCTGCCCCATGTTGGGCTCTGTGCTGACAGCTCAGAGCCTGGAGCCTGCTTCGGATTCTGGGTGTCCCTCTCTCCCTTCCCCTCCCATGCTCACTTTCTGTCTCTCTCTCTCAGAATAAAATAAAGACATAAAAAAATTAAAAAAATAGAAGTACCATATGATCCAGTAATTCCAGCAGTGGGTATTTACCCAAAGAAAATGAAAATATTAATCTGCACACCTACATCTATTGCAGAACCAACCCAAGTGTCCATTGATGTATGAATGGATAAAGAAGTTGCAGTTGTGTGTATACATACATACACACACACAATGAAATATTGCTCAACCATATGAAGGATGAGATCTTGCCATTTGAGACAACATGGATGGACCTAGAGGATATTATGTTAAGTGAAATAAGTCAGACAAAGAACGATAAGTCCCATATGATTTTATTTCTATGTGGAATCCAAAAAACGAACAAAGGCAAAAAGTAGAAACAGAGCCTTAGGTATAGAGAACAAACTAATGGTTGCCAGAGACAAGGGGTGAGGAGTTGGGCAAAATGAGTGAAACGGGGTGAAAAATACAGGCTTCCATGGAATGAGGGAGTCATGGGGATAAAAGGTACAGGGTAAGGGATATAGTCAATGATTTTGAAATAATGTTAGATAGCGACAGATGTCATTACCCTTGGGGTTCGCAGAGCATAATGTATAGATTTGTCAAGTCACCATGTTGTACACCTGAAACTAATGTGACATTGCGTGTCAACTATATTTCAATTAAAAAAAGATCATCACATGAAACGTTCAAAAAATGTTCGCTGAATAAACTAGCGCTTTTATATTTGTTTCAAGTTTGCTCATTTTATCTTCCAACCACACAATAAGGCAGAAACCTTGTTTTCCATTTCCTTGAGATGAATATATCTTTCATGTAAGATTTTTGTTTTTTGGGCAAAGCCTCTTTTTAAATGGATGGTACGTGATCCACATCATCTTTTAAAATATTTCACTTGCTTATCAAGGCCTTCACAAATCCTATGCCAGACCTGGTAGATCACATGACCAAGGAGAGCCGAGGCGGTGTCACCCAGCTCACAGGCTCCTGGCCTCTCCATCAAGAGATGGTGGCTTCTCATCACCTTGAATCTGGGCTGGCCTTGTGACTGCTTTGACTGGTGTAGAGCAGTGGAAGTCATGTTCTGGGACTGCAAGCCCAGGCATGGAAAAAGACTGACAGATAGGCCTTTCTGTTCCTGGAAGTTCTGATGGAAGTCCAGGCTGGCTAAGGGGGAGACCCTGTAGAGATTGCAGAATCATGAGTAAATAAGTAGTTATTTTTTAAGCTACTACGTTTCGGGACATTTCGTTATGCAAAATAGATCATCGAAACACCAGATAAACAGATATTCAATCTTGGATAAATTATTTTCAAATGTTTAGTTAGAATGATGTGCAGTAGTTTTTTTTATTAATTCGACTTTATAAGTAAGATCTTGCGAAGACTGTATACTTGACAATTTTATAAGTATTGTGTTTTTCTAGATATACCAATTAGATCTCTCTTTCATCTGTTTTAATGCTGCATTTCTTTTTCCTGGTCATTTTACATTAGAATACAAGGTATTTTCAAAGTATTTGTCCCCACCAATCATAGTAAATGTTGGCCATTTTGAGAGTTTTTAATGATTGTTGCCTCTACTCAAATTATTTGGGTTACTTAGTATCTTTAAGGTCCCTCAAAGTAGAAGATAAAACTGCTTTGTAATTTTTTGCAGAAGTTAAAAGTGAATTTGATCTATTAACTTGGTAAATATTCCATTTTGATTTTTGATGAGAATATTCACCTTAAAAAGAAAAATAAAGGTTAAAAAAGCATATGAAAGTGATTTGAGCTCCTAATAAGCAAAATAAATATAAAGCAGCATAAAATAAAACAATGATTATTTTTCTCTTTTTATTTTTATAATTGTGGTAAGATATACATACCGACAGCTTATCATCTTAGCCATTTTTCGGTGTTCAGGTCAGTGGCATTAAGTATATTCACACCGTTGTGCTGCCATCTCTACCATCCGTCTTCAGAACGTTTTCATCTCCCCGTTTGAAACCCTACACCCACTAAACAACAACTCCACTCCTCTTCCTCCAGCTCCTGGTAACTGCTTTTCATCTCTATGAATTCCATACCCTAGGTACCTAATTTAAGTGGAATCATAAAGTCTTTGTCCTTTTCCAACAGGCCTATTTTACTTGCTATAATGCCCATAAAAGTTCACCCACGTTGCAGCCTGTGAATTTCGTCCCTTTTGAAGGCTGAGTAATATTCCATCGTATGTGTACCCCACATTTCATCTCTCCATTCATCCACCGAGGGACAGCCTTTCAGCTGCTGTGAATAATGCTGCTATGAACATGAGTGCACAAGTATTTCTTCGAGTCTCTGCTTTCAATTGTTTTTCTCTTTTTAAATTAAAAAAATTATTTTTACATTTTAAAATTTATTTTGATGGGGGAGGAACAGAGAGAGAGAGAGAGAGAGAGAGAGAGAGAGAGAGAGAGAGAGAATGAGATTGAGCATATCCCAAGCAGGCTCCACATTCATCCTGGAGCGCGGTGCAGGGCTTGATCCCCAAAATCGTGAGATCATGACCTGAACCAAGAGTCAGACGCTTCACTGACTGAGACACCCAGGGGCCCTTCTGCCAGTCTCTTTATGCACTCATCTTCCAACGGACAGTTAGATTGTTTACATATTTGGTTATGTTGACTAATGCTTTTGCAACGAATGATCGTAATGAAATGAGTGCAGGTATCCCTGACTTCATTTCCTTGGGCTACATCCCCAGAGGCAGGATTGCTGGATGATATGGTAGTCCCATTTTTAATATTTTTGAGGAAATTCCACCGTGTTTTCCATAATGGGTGTCCCAATTTACATTCCCACCAACAGTGTACAAGGGTTCCCTTTTCGCCACTTCCTCAGTAATATTTGTTATCTTTTGTCTTTTTGGTAATAGCCATTCTGACAGATGGTAAGTAATATTGTGGCCTAGATTTACATTTCTCTAATGACTGGTGATATTGGATACCTTTCTATATATCTGTTGGCTATTTTGAGAAATGTTTATTCAGGTCTTTTGTCCATTTTGTTTTGAGAGAGAGAGAGAGAGAGCACGAGGTGGGGGGGAAAGGGATAGAAAGAAAGAGAGCAAGAAAGAGACGGCGGGGGGATGGGGGGTGGAGAGAGAGGGATCTCCAGAGAATCCCAAGCAGGCTCCAAGCTCATCACGGAGCCTGATGCAGGGCTCAATCCCATAACCACGGGATCACGACTTGAGCCCAAATTGAGTCAGAAGCTCAACAAACTGAGCCACTCAGGCAACCCCTGTCCATTTTTTTTAATTTATTTTTTTAGTAATCTCTATACCCAGTGTAGGGCTTGAACTCATGACCTGGAGATCAAGAGTCTCACACTCTTCTGACTGAGCCAGTGAGGCACTCCTTTCATTCATTTTTAAATGAGGTTATTATTTATTTACTTTTTTGCTACTGAGTTACATGCATTCATTATATATTTTGATATTAATTGCTTGTCAGATATCTGGTTTGCAAACATTTTCTTGCACTTTGCACATTGCCTTTTCATTCTGTTGCTAGTTTCCTATGCTGTGCAGAGGTTTTTAGTTCGATACAATCCCACTTGTCTATTTTTGCTTTTGTTGTCTGTCTTTCTGTGTGTCATATTAAAAAAATCATTGCCCAGATCAATGTCAAGAAACTTTTTCTCTATATTTTCTTATGGTAATCTTATGGTTTTAGGCGTTATGTTTGAGTGTTTAATCATTTTGAATAGATTATTGTATATGGTGTAAAATAAGAGTCCAATGTCATTTTCTGCACGTGGGGACCCAATTTTTACATCGTTTGTTGAAGAGACTGTCCTTTCCTTATTGTGTCTTCTTGGCACTCTCATGGAAGATCGGTTGGTCATGAATGCATGGATTTAATTCTGGGCGATTTTGTTCCACTGGTCTCTGTGTCTGTTTTTATGCCAGCACCACACTGTTTTGATTACTGTCACTTTGTAATACATTTTGAAATCAGGACATGAGAAGCTTCCAGTTTTGATCTCCTTTGTCAAGATTCTTTTGGCTATTCAAAATATTTTGTGGTGCCATATGAATTTAAAGATTGAGTTTTCTATTTCTGCAAAGTGTGCCCTTGGAATTTTGATGGGGCATTGCATTGCATTTGTAGATTATCTTGGGAAGTATGGACATTTTAATAATAATGATTCCAGTTCATGAACACAGGTTATCTCTCCATTTATCTGTATCTTTAATTTCCTTCATCAATGTTTTATAATTTTCACTGTACAAATTTCACTTTTTTGGTTAAATTTATGCCTAAGTATTTTATTCTTTTTTTTCTATTGTGAATGGGATTGTTTTCTTAATTTCCTCTTTGAATAGTTCATTGTGTATATTTTGTATATGCTGATTTTGTATCCTGCAACTTTACTGAATTTATTTATTTATTTATTTATTTATTTATGACAGGTTCAAAACAGGCTTTAATCCAAACAGCAATGGGGCCGGGGGAGCTTGAGGGGAGACGCGGCAGAGGAGCCAAGAAGGGCCGTGTGGACCCTGGAGGGGAGGCCAGCTCTGGACCTCTCCAAGGAAAACTAGTTCTGAGACTCCAGTGTTTACTGTCCGGCCTCTGCCCAGGCCATCGCCCAGGTGTGAGGGTCAAGCCCCTGAGTTGTGCTTCTAGTGAGTCGTCCCCGCCCCAAAGGGTATGTGGACCCAGATAAAGGGCGGGGGTTTGGAGAAGGGCAGGCTGGGCTTTGCCCGGGGAGAGCCTGCAAGGGCCCGGCCCTGGAGCAGCCCTAGAAGAAAACCCGGGAACTGTCACGCCAACCCCCCCTCCCCCAGCCAGCCCCTACCCATCTTCGGAGCCAAAGCCTGGGCTGGGGGGCTGGGGGGGCGGGGGGGCGGGAAGGGGTAAGTCTCTGCCTCAACCTGAAGAACCAGTGGCTGGGCTTGGAGAGGGAGACAGCAAGGAGGGGGCTCAGCTGAGTGCTCCGGTGGCCTCTGGCCCCTGACCCCGAAAGGCAGGCAAACAGGGCTAAAAGGGCCCTGGAGAAGCAAGTAGCAGGGAGTTGGGGACAGAGAAGGTAAGATTTGAGAAGAAGCCAGGCTTCCAGAACAGCCAGAACAGCCCCAGGCCTCCCCCTGCGTCTCAGCCCCCCCACCCCCCACCGCCGGCCTGAGAAGTTCTGGAAAAACAGGCCGCACCTAATCAGCCAGAGCAAGCCCGGCTGGGGCCCGCTCAGTGCCCAGTGCCTACCCACACAGCTCCTCCGGGGGCTACCCTTGTAGGACGGGGGGCGGAGTGGCTCCGGCCAGGAAACCCCGCAAAGCCAGGCCAAAGCACCGAGCAGCCAGGATGAGGCACCGGACACAGGGCACAGCCATGAACCGCAGCTGGGAGAGTCCCCGACCCCACCCGGGTAGGCCGCCAGCCTTTGCCTCCAGCCTTCAGAACCCCGGACACCCACCCAAACACGGCTTAAGAGACTGGCCCACCCCACAGGGAGCAACCACTCCAGCCCCTAGAAAGGCAACAGGACTAGGGAAAGGAAAGCGATGGAACCGCAAAGTTCTCTCCCCGGGGGTGTAGGACAGACCGAGTCTCCAAGGGGACTGGACCGAAGAGGAAGGAGAGGAAGGCCGATCGCGCGCCCAGGGCCCGAGCACACCCCCGCCCCACCCCCACCCAACAGGGGGACAGGGCCCACTTGGGTCACTTCTCTCTTCACTTTGGGTTCTTCAGCCTCATGCCCTGAGCCTCCCTCAGCCCCACGCCACCACCCACCCCAGTAGACAGCCTCTCAGCAAACGGAAGGAACAGAGGGAGGAGGGGTCAGGGGGTGGCTGAGGCTGGGGCAGGGGTGGGGCGCAGGCACAGGACCGTCTCAGCCCCTGGCAGGAGGTGACTGATGGATGGGCAGCAAGCAGGCTCCCGAACTTGAAGGGCTGGACCACAGGGAACTTCTCTGGGATCAGACCCTGATTCTCTCTGGACCAGGAGGGTCGCACTGGTGTCCCACAGCTGGCTGGAGTGCCCTGCAAAAGGGCCGGTCTTCATAGAGGCTGTGTTCCTGCCTCTCCACTCCCAACAGAATCACTGAATTCGTTTATTAGTGGTAACAGTTATTTTGTTGCATATTTAGGATTTTCTGCATATATGATCATGTAGTTTGTAAACAGATAGTTTTGCGTCTTCTTTTCCAATATGGCCGCCTTTTCTTTTTCTAGTCCTCCGACTAGGACTTCTAGTACTATGTTGAATGGAAGTGTGGAAAGCGGCATCCCTGACTACCAGATCTTAGAAGGAAAACTTACAGTTTCCCCCCCACTGATTATTACGTTAGCTGTGTGCTTTTCATATCTGACCTTCACTGTGTGCAGCAAGTTCCTCTATACCCATTTTGTTGAGGGTTTTTAAAATCAAGAATGAATGTTGAATTTTGTCAAGTTTTTTCTGTGTCTATTGCAATGTCATATTTTTTTTCTTTCATTCTGTTAATATGGCATTATCACATTGATGGATTTGCATATGTTGCATCCCAGGGAAAAACGTACTTGACTATAGGATGTGATTTTTTTAAATGTGAGTTGAATTTAATTTTATGGAGGAATTTTACATTCATGTTCATCAGCGATATTGGCCTGTAGTTTTCTTTTCTTGTGGTATCTCTGTCTGACTTTGGTGTCAGGGTAACACGGGCTTTGTATAATGAATTTAAACTGCTGTTGGTTTCTGATCTTGATAGATTATCCCATTCTTCTAGAATTTTCCCTTTTATGTCCGGGAGTGCCATGTAACTTAACATAATTTATAGTTTCCAAGACGGTCTTTCTTTATATTTATTAGTTTTCATTTAGTTTATTAACAATCTGTTTACTTCCTCTTACTTTTTGCTAAAATCATGATCCTTCTCTCAATTTTAGTTTCCTTCTCTTCTGTAAAAGTTGATGGCGAAACAGAATTTTCCTAGTCTGCGGTGGAAACAGTGAGGTGAACTATCCTTCAAACCATCACCTTAGCAATTCTTTTTTTTTTATTTTGGAGGATGAATGATAATGTCCGGGCTATGTGTGACGGTGGGGGCAGTGGGCCAGGGAGCTCCTCTCCTTGCGCGGGCTCGGCTCTGACGGTGTCGTTGTGTTTGCCCAGGTGGCATATCAGTCCTCGAAACTTCTTCAGGACTGAGAGTCCCTGGCTGTCTGCATCCGGCCCCGTGCTGGGGTATCCTTTGCCAGTTATACAACCATCCAGATACCAGGACCTATTTTACCACAAAATGATGTATGCTTGCCCGCTTCCTGAAGATACATTTTACGATCATGCCCTTTATTTTGTATTCTTAGCCAAAGATTTGTCCATAAAGAGGGGGGAAAAAAGGACATTTTTCGTAAAACAACTTTACCTTAATGTTAAAGTTACTTCTCTCTAAGTAAGATATTGTTTCAAGTTAATAATTATAGGTTAGGATCTTTTAGCATCTCATGAAAAACTCATAATGGGTATAATTGATGGGTAAAAACTATAGCATTTACTGTAGATAGATTAGTATTTTGTAAGTTACTGTAAATTATTTCTAGATCAGGAGACACCTTGGCTATTTTGTTGCCTCAAATATCCCTTCAGTCTTTCTACTGGAATGGATATGTATGTGGAGAGGATATTACTTCCTGATTATAGGTCCCATTATCCTGATTCTTTGTATATCCAGTAATTCTTTATTGTATGCTGGGCATTAAGGAAGATAGTTCAGGAGTGTTAGACTATATCATTTTCCTTTAAAGAGTATTGAGTCTTATTCCAGTGAGCAGGTGAGTTCTTAGTGGGTTCTCTTGATCCTCCCATTTCCATTTGTCCTTAGAACCTAGGTGTCCCTTGTCCTAGGGCACGTTCTTCACTCAGATGGCACAGCCCTCCTGGGATCTGAGTTGAATGCCTGCAATGCTCAGCCAAGTTTCTCCCCTCTGACTGTGTAGGAATTCAACCCCTCCCAGCCATGAGTGACCTGGGGACCTTTGCAGACCTGGCTCTCCGTAGGGCCCCTTAGAATTTACTGTGCACTTGTGCAGTCTGGTCTTCCGCTCAGGACCATGGGGAGCGCCCACTCAGAACTTCTGCAGTCCCTCTTTCTCTACTTCTTTTCCCCACAAATTCCCAGTGCTTTCGCCACTCTGAACCTCAATATCCGCCTTTACAAGTCATGGAGATGAGGGCCCTCTGCCTGGGGTCTGCCTCCCTTTGCCGCAGTCTGGAGTGTGTCCGTGGGCTGAAAGCCAGGGTGCACTGGGGCTCATTCCGAGTATTTCCTTTTTCCCTAGGATTACCACGCTCTGTTTCCTGTTGTCCGGTGTTTGCAAACATTGGCTTTATAGACTGAGTGCAGTGTTATAGTTGCGTACAGTGGAGGCTGGGCTGGTAGGTGTGACCCCGTCAGGGTGGGAAGCTGGAGTCTGAGTTTTGGGAGAAGCAGTCAAGAGTTTAGAATAGGGTGACTCAAGTTTAATTCAGTTCTTTGGTGCATATGATTCTTAAAACATTTGGCATAGCTTTATGGTCTTCTATTTACATAAAATGTAGTCTTTTATGGCCTGAAGGAGTTTTTTAAGTGTTTATTTTTGAGAGAGAGAGAGAGCAAGGGAGGGGCAGAGGGGGGGATATAGGATCTAAAGCAGGCAAAATAAATAGCAAAATGTGGTATATGCCTATAAAGGAATATATATATATATATATATATATATATATATATATATATATATTAATTTTTAGAGAGAGAAAGAGCTGGAGAGAGGAAGGGCAGAGGGAAAGAGAGAAGGAATATCAAGCAGGCTCCACAGTCAGCGCAGGGCTCGATGCGGGCCTGGATCTTGCAACCCTGGGACAATGATCCTGGGACCACAACCTGAGCTGAAATCAAGAGTCAGTGGCACAAACAACCCCCTCCCCAAGGGAATATTATTCAGCCTTTAACAGAAAGGAAATTCTGACACAGGTTGCATTGTGGATGAACCTTGGGGACTTTGGGCTGCATTAAAAAAGTTAGTCACCAAAGGACCAATACTTTAGGACCCCGCTGATAATGACACATCAAATTCATAGAGACAGAAGGTAGAGCAGTGGCTGCTCGGGCTGGGAAGAGACAGAATGGGGAGTAGGATTCCAGTTTGTGGGGAAGGAGGGGTTCAGAAGATGGATGGTGGTGATGGGTGCACGATAATGTGGATGTACTTAAGGTCGCTCAAGTGCCCACCTGTAAATGGCTGTGGTGGTAAATTCTATGTTATGAGTATTTCACCGAAATTTAAACAAAGAAGAATTATAGGGCAGAGCATTGGGGGAGGGGCATAGAGTTGAGAGATATTGACCAATAACAAGCCTAGTTATATAACTAGAATTCTTTTTATGAGAAAGAGAGAGTGGGGGAGGGGCAGCGAGAGAGGGAGAGAGAGAATCTTACGCAAGCTCCATGCCCAGCATGGAGCCTGAGGAGGGGCTGGGTCTCATGACCATGAGATCATGACCTGAGCCGAAATCAAGAGTCAGATGTTTAACTGAATGAGCCACCAGGCGCCCCATAATAACTATAATCCTTGAGTAAAGTGATGTAACCATTTTCTGCAACAGAAGTGATGTTGCTTTGCTGTAGTTTCCTAGTGCTGAGGCACTTTGTGGTCATATTAGGCTATGGAACATTAGAGAATCAGGACATATCCTCATGTACTTGGTTGGGCTCCCAAGTTATAAAGAAGGAAGCACAAAGTCCTTCACATGTCAGCACATCCCACAGAAATGGCCCCGCTTTCTAGATCTATCGAGGCAAACCCCATTTCAATACACAGCTCACGAATGGTTGTGTGGATGTAATTTGGGATGGTGTCTCATCTGTATTCGCTTGCTACTGGGGATATTCATTTTGGGTGAAGTGAGGTGCTGTCTGAGTGGGTAAAGGGAGGAGTTTTGGAGTCGGACAGACCTGGGTTCAGCTCCTGGATTTCTCTCTGTTTAGTTTTGGTTATTTTTACTGTCCCCATCTAAAGTGTCATGTTGGTTCCCTGGCACTCTCCAGATAGCCCCCAGAACTTTTATACACTGGGCTCTGCAGTCTCTGTTCATTTAATGTCTGTTCCCATACACTACCTGGTGGGGGGCACTGCTCGAGTGATCTATTTGCGGCATAGGATAAATCACAAAACCGAGGTCTCAGTGTCTGCTTTTGTAAGTTAGCATAATGATTATACTGATATTCCATAGGTGTGCTATGAAAGTCACTTGTGTGAAAGTGGTTTGTAAACTGTAGGAGTGTGCTGTAAAATATCACCAATCTGGTATGCTTTTAATGACAAAATATTGTGGAGTATTTTTATCTGTCACTCTCTCCATCCAGCTCTCTTCCGGTTATTTGTATATTTATATAAACAGACATTTACATATATAGAAGAGAGACGAACAAACACAATTAAGTCAATCTATTGATTTTTGTGTTCAGTGAGAGCAGACGGGGGTATATGAATCCCTCCAGGACCATATAAAACTCCTGGGCTTTGCACTGACTACCTTATCCCAGAATCAAGTGTGTGGCCAGCACAGTGCCGGGTATTGACCTTGAGTGTACCGCCACTCTGCCCCGAGCACGCCCGATCTCCTCTGATCTTAGGCCTGGGTTACCTGAATCTTCCACTACGGCAAGAATAGACAATCAGGATCTAAGTTTTGATCAGTTAAGGTTCACTTTGAAATCAGTGCAATACGGGGCACCTGGGTGGCTCAGTTAGTTGGTTGAGTGTCTGACTTTTGATTTTGGCTCAGGTCACGATCTCACAGTTTGTGAGTTTGAGCTGATAGTGCAGAGCCTGATTGGGACTCTCTCTCCCCGTCTCTGTGCCCCTCCCGACTCTCTGTCCCTCTCAAAATAAGTAAATAAACTTTTAGTAAAAAGAACTCAATGCAATCCAAGCCCCATTACGATGTCATTGTGGAGGAGCAAAGGGGTTGATGTTATCAAGAGAGCAGTGTCCATTGTGGGTGGGGATTCATTCAAAAATGTCTCTGTGTTTTTATATTTAATTCACTGACACTATTTCTCATCCTATAAACAACTTGAGCGATCTCACAAGGGGAATTTTGATGTTTTTGTTGACCTTAATTTGGACACTGATTTCACGAATAGGCATTGGCTCTAGGCTGAGTTGTATGAGTTCAAAATGAATTCAGGGTCTAATCTTGACTCCTGTAAGACTCAGAATTGATAGAAATGGACTCCTAACAGACCAGAAATGTCTCCATGGATAAAAGTGTAACACAAGAGTCTAACAGAGAGTAAGCACTATGAAAAGAAAAAAGAATACACAGGGTTGTGCAAATATATTCATCAACACAAGTTAATGAAATGCTGGTCATGCCCCAGGAGGTTTTCCGGGGAAGCAGTGAGCAAGAGAGCAGCACAGTTAACAATTCCTGTCTCTTGAACAGATCCGTTGTCCGTGGGTGGAGGAGGGTGAACCCAAGTACAGCTGATGGCGGCCTGAGCTGTCCAGTCCAGGGAGACAGACAGAAAGGGGGTAGGGAGAGGGTGTGTGAGGGGTAATGCCACTTGAAAGAAAGCAGGTGGGAAGACTTCACTGAGGACCTTCTGGCAAAGACTAAGGGAAGAAAGAGGAGATCTAAGCAGGAAGTCCCTAGTGCTTGAGGAACGCAGGGAGGCTGGTGCGACCGGAGCCCAGGAGGAGGGTTAGAGATGGGGGTGCACGGCGGCTGTGGGAAGCTTCTGGAGCCCCCAGGTGGCTTTGGCTTTCACTTGAGTGAGACGACAGGTGTTGGGGTGGGAGGTGGCTGGAAGAGGTGTGCGGAGAAGACACTAAGGGGCAGGGCTACAGGCGGCAGGGTGGCCGGGGTGACAGCAGGCTGGGTGAAAGGAGAGGGAAGGTGGAAGAGTGGTCAGACTGGGATGATCCTGAAGGCGGATCCAATAGGATCTCTTGCTTGGTCAGAGGTGGGAACGGAGATAGAAGCACCAGGGCAGACTGCGAGTTCCCCGGCCCATTTGCTAGGGGAAGGGAGCCCTACTTTTCCAGAGAAAGGACACATCCAAGGACAGCTTGATTCGGGGCATGTGATGTTGGCATAAGACCATCTCGGGAGTATGGCTGGGCACTCAGAGATCCGACCTGAGTTCAGAGGTTTACCTTGGGACCTGGGATAGATTTCAGGGCCATGGGCACATCAATGAACCCCTCTGAATCGCTGTTTCCATTTATAAGATGAGAATAGCAAGCCCCACTTCCCCAGGCTGTTGTGATTAGTGACGCAATGACTGCATGACTGCTGCTTACCTTAGTGCCAAGTTCCTGTCTCTCCTCTCCAACGCAAGAGACGCAGCAGGGCCCGCAGAGCCATTCCCAAGCCCTCGGATTGAAAGCAACCCCTTTATGAAGAAGAAACTTTGCACCTGGCTTTGCCATTCCCTTCCCGAGCCTTGTGTCCTGCACTCTCAGGAGGCCAGTCATCCTCGGGACTTTCTCCATTAGCTGACTGCCGGACCCCCCTTCCCCCTTCCCTGCTTTCAAAACGTAGCTGGGTTTCTGTTCCAGTTTTGCAAACACCATTCTCACCCGGGTGCCAGAAAACACTGGCCAGAGAGTTCATGTGTCACTGGTGTCGGTGGGTGTTTGGTTAACCTTCTCGATGGATCCGTGGTCGGCAGCCACAGGCACGCTCTCCCCACCAGCAAAGTGCTGCTGCTAAAAACCTGGTGCTTTCCCCTCCAGGGGTGGAGAGAAGTGAGAAACCAGGAAGCTGAGATTTCTGAGAAGCTCTAGAAAAAAGAGCAGGGATCTTCTATGTGCTGTGAAGTGGTTTTCACACACAACTGATAAAATCATGCTGTTCTTGAAATTAAGATACTGGCATTGAACAAGCATGAATGTAGACTAAATACACATTGTCTCATCCTGATTAACGGTGGAGCGGTCCTAACAATAGGGTCCCCAGTGGGAAGGACGGGGTGGGGGGGGGTGCTTGGTCTTGCCTAGCTCTGGTTGGGAATGTTGTGAGACACAGTCAATGAGTGGAAGAAAAATAACCTGAAGGTGAAGTGCTTTCTGATAGTACTTAAAACATTCTTCCAAAATACACAGATTTAATGAAAAGAGGAAAAATTGAGTGAAGATAACACCCTCCTTGTAAAACAAAGTCTGTTTCTAGGGAAGCAGCAATATTTTCCTTTTTAATAGAAGCAGAATGTCACAGTCAACTTTGAGAATTCCAGTCCTTGAACGTGAGAGGCAGGAGTCGAGTAAATTCCATTATTTGTGTCCATTTAACAAATTGACTCAGGAATCTATTCCTGGCAAAGTGTAGACACTCTGAAATAATAGATTTTTGCAGCTTTACGTCTTAAATTTCCTAAATCACTTTTCTGCAAGACTTTTTTGGTTTTCATTATTATTATTAGAGGGGGAAAATGCTCTTGCCTCCCTGAATTTAGAAAACACAGATAGGGGCACCTGGGTGGCTCGGTCGGATAAGCGGCCGACTTCAGCTCAGGTCAGAATATCATGGTTCATGAGTTCGAGCCCCACACTGAGCTCTGTGCTGACAGTGCAGAGCCTGCCTGGGATTCTCCCTCCCTTTCTCTCTACCCCTCTCCCACTTGTGCACGTGTGCAAGTGCTCTCTCTCTCTCTCTCTCTCTCTCTCAAAATAAATAAACCTAAAAAAAGAAAACATAAAACCAAGAAGAAGACTGAAGACCTCACTCATTTAGAAAGTAGTTGATGGGAGCACCTGGGTTGCTCAGCTGCTTAAGCGTCCGACTTTGGCTCAGGTCATGATCTCATGGTTTGTGGGTTCGAGCCCCGCTTTGGGCTCTGTGCTGACAGCTCAGAGCCCAGAGCCTGCTTCAGATTCTGTGTCTCCCTCTCTCTGTGCCCCTGCCCTGCTCGTGCTCTGTCTCTGTCTCTCAATAATAAATAAATGTTAAGAAAAAAAGAAAAGAAAGTAGTTGGTGATGGACCTGAGACCATTTCAGTGATCATGTTGGTATTTTTCCCTTTGAATTTTTTTTTCCTGAAAATATTTCCCTCCCCCGGCTGGAATAATACCATAAATATTATGTGTTTTTCTCAGCGCATAATGCATCTCGATTTATTTTTTCTTTTTTTCTTCTTTCTTTTTATTGTGTCTGTATGAGATGATGGATGTTAGATGAACCTACCATGGTAATCATTTCACAACATAAGCGAACCAGACCATCATGCTGTGTGCCTTAAACATAGACAGTGATGGGTGTCAACTATTTCTCAGTAAGACTGAAAAGAAAAAAAAAATAAACTCAACATTCAACATTTATCCATCCATAGCTGCTATGTAGTAAAAGCTAAATCTAAAAACTATGCTTCACACCTGTGAAGCCTACTTCCTCATCTGTAAAACAGGAAAAGAATCCCTGTTCCAAGGCCGTAAGGGGTTCTAACATGGTTTGTGTTTGTAGCCCCCAGCCTAGCACTGCCCCTTACAGAGCAGGGAGGGGACAGTAGATAGCTTGAAAATCCTCCTGAACATTCACTGGGAATGAATTCACATTAAGAATTCAGTCCTGGGGTGCCTGGGTGGCTCAGTAGGCTAAGCGTCAGACTTCGGCTCCAGTCATGATCTCACTGCTGGTCAGTTTGAGCCCCATGTTGGGCTCTGTGCTGCCAGCTGCCAGCTCAGAGCCTGGAGCCTGCTTCAGAGTCTGTCTCTGTCTCTCTGCCCCTCCCCTGCTCATACTCTGTTTCTCTCTCTCTCTCTCTGATATAAATAAACATTAAAAAAAAAAAAGAATTCAGTCGTGAGAGGCACTTGGCTGGCTCAGTGGGTAGAGCATGTGACTCTTGATCTGAAGGTTTTAAGTTTGAGCCCCATGTTGGGAGTAGAGATTACTTAAAAATTTTTTAAAAATCATAAAGGGGTGCCTGGGTGGCTCAGTTGGTTAAGCATCCGACTTTGGTTCAGATCATGATCCCACAGTTTGTGGGTTCAAGCCCTGTGTGGGGCTCTGTGCTAACAGCTCAGAGCCTGGAGCTTGTTTCAGATTCTGTGTCTCCCTCTCTCTCTGCCCCTCCCTTATTCACACTCTGTCTCTCTCTGTCTCAAAAATAAATAAAGATTGGGGTGCCTAGGTGGCTTGGTCGATTAAGCCTTTGACTTTGGCTCAGGTCATGATCTCACATACGTGGGTTCCGGGCCCTGTGTCGGGCTCTGTGCTGGCAGCTCAGAGCCTGGAGCCTGCTTGACATTCTGTGTCTCTCTCTCTCTATGCCTCTCCCCCTCTCATGCTTTGTCTTTTTCTGTATTAAAAATAAATAAAACATTTAAAAATTAAAAAAACATTAAACATTTTTAATAAAAAAATTTAAAAATCCT
The DNA here is from genome assembly GCA_004023785.1 of Mungos mungo. Taxonomy (NCBI): domain Eukaryota; kingdom Metazoa; phylum Chordata; class Mammalia; order Carnivora; family Herpestidae; genus Mungos; species Mungos mungo. Next base: position 153,477 of record PISW01002572.1, on the reverse strand, counting down.
TAAAAAACAAGAGGGAAAAAAATAAGAATTCCGTCTTGGCACCTGAAACAAATACAATGCTATATGTCAGTTATACCCCAAAGACCAAAACAGAAAAAGAATTCAACCCTGGGGAAGGGAACAGAGTGATGTGAACGCACTTTCTGGCAGTAAAAAGGCACAAACTAACACAAGAGGGGTGCAGAGCTACTTTAAAGTCACAGGGGAATAGCTTGTGAAGCCTGAAGTGAAGAAATAAAACCCGGGGGCACCTGCCTGGCTCAGTCCCACTCTTGATTTCTGCACAGGTGGTGATTCATGTTTGTGAGTTCAAGCCCCACATCAGGCTCTGTGTTGACAGCAAGGAGCCTGGGTGGGATTCTCTCTCTTTTCCTCTCTCTCTCCCCTTCCTTACTCTCGGTCTTTCTCTCTTTTAAAACAAACAAACAAACAAACAAACCTTAAAAACAAACAAGCAAACGAAAACCAAAAGAACAAGTGGAGGAGTCTGGGCATGGCCAGCGCGTTGCGTGGGGGGTGGGGGTAATCTCAGAGCAGACTCAAGGTCCGATGTGAGACGGGCCCCATGAAAATGCTTGGGTGTTCAGCCCTGACCCCAGCTAGGTTGAGGAGTCATTCCTTAAGCAACAGAAGGACTATCAGATTTGGGTTTTGGAAAGACTGACTGGAGTGTGGAGAGGGGCTGCGTGGGGGAGGGGGGGAGGGGTGTGTGTGGCCCAGCGTGTGACGGTGACACCGGGGGAGTGGCCTCTGCCGAGTTTAAGAGGTAGAAACAGAGAGAGAAGATTGATCCAAGAAATATTTAGGAAGTAGATAGGAAAGGACTTTCATTGTGTTTGTGGGGTGAGTGGAGACTAGCCACTCGTCCTCTTAAGAAAGAGGGGTGGGGGCAGGGGGCGGTCGGCCACCCCTGCCCGCCTGCCCATGGCCCCACCTTCCCGAGCTGTGCCCAGGACAGCATTCACAAACCATTCCAGTGGTCGCATTCCAACTTACCGCTCTGCTGGGGCTGCCACCACCTGCGCCCACCTCTCCTCCCCATAGGAGGCCACCCCAAGGCGACAGGCAGGGAAGGAGATTTGGGAGCCACGAGGGTTTCTCGTGGCATCAGTCCCTGCAATTCAGAATTCAAAGGAGAGCAGGGGCTGGAGGGATGGGTGCAGATGGTGAGCTGGGTGGGAGGCATGTGAAGGCGGGGGGTGTGGCCTCCTGTGGAGACGCCCATAGGTGAGTCCACCTCATCCTTGTCTAGCACTTGAGGCTGAGTCTGATGCAGTCCTTGCTACCTTTTCCGGGCACCTCTGTGCTCAGGCTATTCTGAAATTTTTCCAGTTTGGTTTTATTTTGAAAGTAAGCTCTAGTACCAACATGGGGCTCGAACTCATGGCCCTGAGATCAAGAGTCCCATACTCTATTGGGGGCGCCTGCGTGGCTCAGGTGTTTGGGCGTCTGACTTCAGCTCAGGTCATGATCTTGTAGTTCATGGGTTCGAGCCCCCCGTCACGCTCTGTGCTGACAGCTCAGAGCCTGGAGCCTGCTTCAGCCCCTGTGTCTCCCCCTCTCTCTGCCCCTCCCCTGCTCATGCTCTCTCTCTTTCTAAAAAATAAATTAACATTAAAAAAAGAAAAAAGAGTCACGTACTCTACCCACTGAGCCAACCAGGAGCCCCTCCAGTTTCTTCACGTACTTTGCTCTCTTCCACCCGAGTCCGTACATGTGCTGTTCTCTACGCCTGGAATGTTATCTCCCTTTCCCTTCTTTTCTTACTTAATTTCTGCTCATCCTGGGACGTGATTTCTTCCAGAAGTTCGGCTCAGAGGCACCCTGATCTGGTGTGGGGGCCTGACGACGTATTCGCGAGCCGTCCCGGATCCTAGCACTTGTCATGGGATGTTAAAATGGCTGATTTCCCCCCTTTGTATCTTCCTCAAAAAGTTTATGCGCTTTGTGAGGAAAGGGACTTGGTCCAGTTGCTGAAAGCTTTATCCCCAGCACCTCCTGTGGTCCTGACAGGGGAAGTGTCGATAAGTAATTGCTGAGTGAACGAGTGGTAATTGACACAAAGCCCTGGAAAGAGCCGAGGAATGCCTGGATCTAATGTGATGTTGGAGGCAGAAGAGTAAACAGAAGAGGCATAAGTTACTTACGGAATTAACCAGAACCTACTGAACTAACATGGTCGGACGGTAAAGTCCTCCAAACGATTTCTTAACAACGTGCGATGACAAATAATGCTCTTATAAATATTCTTCGACAAATGATTTTGTGCAAATTTCAGATTATGTCGTTAGGTAAAAAAAAAAATAGGAAAGATAAATAAAAACAATAAATAAAATAAAAACAAAAATTTAAAAATTATAAAAAATAAAAAAATAAAAAAGATAATAGATCATAATAAAAAGTATGTCCTTAGGATAAATAGGAATGGAATTTCTATGTCAAAAAGTTCATATGATTGAGTTTTGATATCTATTAATGATCATTTATCCACTAGACACAACTTATTTTTGTGCTTATTTCTCAACCTGCATTATTGAACATTTTTAACAAGAAGCTCTCATTTGTTTGAGTGTAAAAGTTGTGGCAAAATATGCACAACGTACAATTTACCATTTTCAGCATTTTAAGTGTATAAGTCAGTGGGGTTAGTTTCCTTCATAATGCTGTATCACCATTACCACGGCCCATTTCCAGAATTTTTCCTGATCATTCTGGAAAGAAAGTCTGTACCTCTTAAGCAACAAGTTCCCATTCCCTCCTCTTCATTGACTAGAAGTTGCTGTATGTTTTAGGAAGGAATTTTGGGTTGAACTGCATTTTATTTTGAACCTAGCAATGGGAATGTTCATTGACACAATTTCTTATTCTGCGCTATGTCAACTACTAGACACATGAATGAATAATTATATCTTTATGCCAAAGAACATCTAGACCCACAATGCCATAGAATAAATAGCCTTTAGGGTCTTTTTAGACCCAGAAGACCATCCTTGGCAAGGCTAAAAACTCGGTCTGAGGGATTTTTCATCTAATTATTTAAAATAAGCAAAAATGACACGATTAGGATTTTGAAAGTTTATCCTAAACTAGAAATAAGATGGGGGGGGGTTTCTTTGTCTTTGCCCTTGCAATTCTTAATCCTAAATGCAAATGAGGTGTAACATACATAAGTAGTGACAATTTTAAGATGATTTGTAAAAAAAACCAAACAAACCTGTAGCTTTTGCTTTGAAATGATTTCCCAGAGAAGAGAGATCTATGTTGAAGATTGTGCTAAATGTCTCCTGGGGGTGCTTTCCTGATATGTCAGAAACAACCCAAGAAGGAGCCGTGGTGGGGTGGAGAGGGACAGGGGTCTGAGGCTCCATAGGAATCCTGAGGTGAAGGCAAGTCTGGACGCCCCCTTGAAACAAAGGCAATTTGCAGCCCTGCTAATTGTTGGCTCCTGCCTGTCTTTTAGCCTCAGAATTACTAAAGCAAAAAGGTATTGTATTGAGAATCTGGGCATAAAGGGTGGGGAGAGAATTTATGGAGGATTAACCTTCTTTCATCTTTTTACCTTTTAAATAGGGGAACAAGTCTAACAAAACTGAGTTAAAAGGACGTGCCTTTAAAGGCTTTGAAGTGTTTCTTTGCCAACAGAGTTGAATTTATGTGAACCCTTTCCCTTCAGAGTGAAAGCCTTGCCGGCAGCCAGTTTCCTTGCGAATTCCTTGCTCTTTGCGAAGGACTCCAAGGTACAAAAGATCTGATGGGGAGCGGGGACAAGCCGCCCTCTTCAGAATATTAAGAAATGTTGATGAGTTCCTATAAATTACAGAACAGGTTTTTCAATGATTAAAATGGTTGCTTTCTGCACTCTGGAAGCATTAAAACCTTCGGAGAGTGATAAAGTCGACAGAGTGAAAACACAAATAATAATCTGATTCTAAGATGTGTGCATCTCTGGGCTGTTTAAATTCAGCCACGTGCTGTCTGGTGGGAGGACTTTCTATATTTCTGCCTCTGAAAAAACGAGATTGGCTGTAAAATGTTTTAAAAAATAGCTAAAGTGTTTTATTTTTATTTTATTTATTTTTAAATTTTTATTTTATTTATTTTTAAATTTTTATTTTTGAGAGAGAGAGAGAGCAGGGGAGGAACATAGAGAGAAGGAGGCACAGAATCCAAAGCAGGCTCCCGGCCCGAGCCGTCGGCACAGAACCTGATGCGGAGCTCGAACTCACAGACTGTGAGATCATGACCTGAGCCGGAGTCGGACGTTCCACCAACTGAGCCACCCAGGCGTCCCCCAAAATAGCTAAAGTTGATGTACTTCTCTAGGTCCCCAGTTCTGACGGCCTCCCTACCTTCAGAATGCTTTCTGGATTAAAAGTGCCGTCTGCAGCGGGTTTCCAGCAGCCTCGGGTCTGAAGCCAGCTCTCCGCTTGTCTGCCCTGTGGCTGCACAACCTTTCTGGGACTCGGCTCCCTCGTTTGTGCAACGGGATCGGAAGGGGAGACAATTCAGGAAGCTACCTCTGGGGAGGGGCGTGGGATTATAGGAGATGTTGGCTTTATACACTTTGGCAGGGCTTTGCCTCAGTCTTACTTTACTAAGAAGAAAGAGAGTATTTGGGTGCAGTGTAGCTGTGGGTGCTAGCAATCTGGCTCCCATTTGTAGGGTGACATCATAATACCTGGGAAGCTGCTGTCGGCAGGAGGCGGGGCAGGTGACAGGTCCTGTGGGGGCTCACCTCCTCCCATGGTAAAATGAGTCAGGCTGTCTGCTGACTCCAAAACTTGGATCTTCAAAGTCAGACACAGAGGGTTGGGCTCCCGAGAGCAGGAAGGGATCAGGGATTGTTTTTGTTGGCTGAGATCCTGTAGACAAATCCAACGTACCTGAGGCCGCCAGCGCTTCCTGTGAAATCCCCGTGTCCTATGCTCCCCGTTGGTCGGAGGCCCTGCGCACACACACTCGCGCAGGCTGGGGAAACCAAGGCAGGATGCTTTTGCTGAGCTCGGCGTTTCACTGCGAGGCCCTTCCGGGGGCCTTTCCTCTCCGATGCTCCCCCGCCCGGGCATCCCTGCGTCCCCGCCATAAACATCTTGCATGTCAGATCTGAGCATTCCTAACTGTTTTTTAGTGTCTAACATTATTTTCTAAATACATTTTTATATTTTGGAATAATTTAGATTTGCAGAAAAGTTGCAAAAAAAAGTACCAAATGTTCATGTATACTTCTTACCGGTTTGCCTCATTGTTAACACCTCTGTGTGTGTGTGTGTGTGTGTGTGTGTGTGTGTGTGTGTGTGTGTGTGTATTGTGCTTAGTTTTGTAGATACTTAGTATTTCAGCCCCAGATGCTTTGCTGACTACACAAATCTCAGCTCAAGATGTTGAGACACACCCGATAATCCATGAATGTACCATTCCTGAGGGTCCCATGCCGGTCTCCACTGCCTGTCCTTCATGCCAGAGAATTTTCCTCCCCTCTGTTCTGGCCCCTTCTGCTCTTCCCTTGGCTTACGAATTCCCCAGCTTTTTCAGATTTCTGAGAAAAAATTACATGGTAAATAGAATTTTGCATGTTTAAAAATGTCTGTACTCTACCTCACATTTGGTTGATACGTTGGCTGTATACGGAATTTTCCTTTTTATTCCCACATTGCTATTGTGACATCTGAGAACATTCTCATCATGGTTTTTATGCATTTATTTTTAATTTTTCAATGTTTTATTTTATTTTATTTTTGAGAGACAGAGAGTGAGAGAGAGAGTGGGGGAGAGGCAGAGAGACAGGGAGACCCAGAATCTGAAGCAGGCTCCAGGTTCTGAGCCGTTAGCACACAACCCGATGTAGGGCTCGAACCCACAAACTGTGAGATCATGACCCGAGCTAAAGTTAGATGCTTAACGGACTGAGCCCCCCAGGTGCCCCAACGTCACGATCTTTTAAATGAGGTCTGCTCATTTGTGTTTATTCTTTCTGAAAGCCTACAGGATCTTTCCTTTGTCTCCAGTTTTTTCCCCACATATGCTCCTTTTTTATATACAACCTATTCATGGTCCATGGTTGCAGTATATTATCTTAGTTAATATTAGTTTTTTGAGGGAAATTTCTTCTCCCTGCAGAGTCTCTTATTTCTTCCAAGTTACCGTTTCTCTGTTTGTTTTGGTCCCTTTCTCTCTCACTCTCATTCTCTCTCTCTCTCTCTCTCTCGCCCTTCCTCTCTTTCTCTCTCCTCTCTCATATTCTTTGACAATAAATCCTTTCCTCAGATATTTGTCATCCTGGCTGCAGGCCCATACAGGGGGAGACTAAAAAGTGGACTGGAAAACACCACGGTCTGGAGGCTTCGATGCATAAAGTCCTTGCCATCGGGAGCTGGGGCTGGGCTGATGGGTTGCACGATCTCTAATATTAATATTTTCAGGTGTTTTCTCCTGAGTAGGTTGTATTTTCTGGAGAAGACAGAGATTCTTGTCTTCTGCCTGGAAGGGAGCCTGGGAAGAACAAAGAGCCTGCCAGCACCTGGGAAGCTGCGTAGGGGAGAGGAATGGCCCTCAGCAACCAGACCCCGCCTCAAAGAGCTGTAAACCCGCCCGCCCGCCTGGTATCGCCTAGTTGGGAGACTAGGTCTTCCCTCTTTTTTTCCTTTTAATTTTTTAAATGTTTTATTTATTTTTGAGAGAGAGAGAGAGAGAGAGAGAACGTGAACAGGGGAGGGTCAGAGAGAGAGGGAGACATAGAATCTGAAGACAGGCTCTAGGCTCCAGGCTCTGAGCTAGCTGTCAGCACAGAGCCTGACTCGGGGCTCGATCCCATGAACCACAAGATCATTACCTGAGCTGAAGTCAGATGCTTAACTGACTGAGCCGCCCAGGCGCCCCAGGTCTTCACTCTTTTTAAAGAACCTACCTACATGGTAGGAGAGGCAGTTGGTGATTTGAGTGTTGCTGGTGTAGACTTTTAATCAATCATCTTTCTTTCTTTTTTAATGTTGTATTTATTTTTGAGAGAGAGAGAGAGAGAGAGAGAGAGAGAGAGAGAGAGAGAGCGAGCGCATGAATAGGAAGGGACAGAGAGAAGGATTCACAGAATTTGAAGCAGAGTCCAGGCTCTGAGCTGTTAGCACAGAGCCCGACGCAGGGCTTGAACTCATGAACCATGAGATCATGATCTGAGCTGAAGTCAGATGCCTAACTGACTGAGCCACCCAGGCGTCTCTCAATCAGTCGTCTTCTTTATGGTATCCTTTACCCCTAACTCTCAGAGGTCCCTAATGGGGCCTTTCTGGAACCCTTGAGAGATTCATATTAATCAATCAGTTTGCTTCTTTTTTTAAATGTTTATTTATTTATTTTGAGAGTGAGTGAGCAGAGGAGGGGTAGAGAGAGAGGGAAGGAGAGAATCCCAAGCAGGCTCTGCACTGTCAGCACAGAGCTGGATCCAGGGCTCCAACCCATGAGTTGTGAGATCATGACTTGAGCTGAAATCAAGAGTTAGACACCTAATCGACTGAGTCACCCAGGCACCCCCAGCATTTTTTTTAAGTAGGCTTCACACCCAGTGCAGAGCCCAACATGGGGCTTTAACTCATGACCCTAAGATCAAGATCTGAGCTGAGATCAAGAGTCCAACACTCAACTGACTGAGCGACCCAGGCGCCCCAATCATTTCCGTTAACCATCTTCATAGAATCTCTTGTCTTGAGTCTGTTGATTCCTTTGTGGCTCATCTGCTCCTTTCTCTAGTATCTACAATTATTGCTACCTCCTCTCTGATCTCTCCTTTCTTGTGCATTTCTGCTTAACAAAATCTGGTTTCTGTGTTTTAGTGGGATTTCAGTAGAGTCCAAAGGAGACGCATACACACCACCGGCTACCTTTGCCACTGCCGGTCTCTGTTCTTATCGTTATTGTTATTATTATTCCTCTTATTTTCTTCTCTTCCTGTCTTCCCCTTTCACTGCTAGCCTTCCCGATGACAAAGCCCCAGATTTTAGATAAACTATCTTTGAATTACAGATTGCAAGGACTCATCTGACCGAAATTATTCTGACTTCTTCATTTTAATGACACAGAGACCAGGGGAGAAATAGATGAAATGATTTAGAGCTGAGTTGACAAAGTGGCCAGTCTTGTGCCATTCCGATGGCACTCTTACCACTACACTTTTCACCACACTTACAGTCCAAAGGATGGTGCTTGCTTTCAGTAGGGTCAAAAGCCCTTATAAGAAAATAATTCTACAACAAAGACGTTTTCAGGCAAGCATTGACCTGATGGAATAGACAGCATAAATCCTGAAAAGCCAAAGGTCTGCAGCATTTAGTGACTGGTATTTTCAACAATACCCTACTTCTGAGAGTGGCATTGAGGCGTTAACAAAAATAGCATTTCAAACATTGTAAGAGATGAACTCACTTTATAGTCTTACTCTATTACACAATTGCTGTAATCCGACTGTTAATGCTTCTTTAGGATTCAAACTGAAATTTGTGAGTAATTTTGTCTTCTTTCACACTTGAAACTACTGTTTACATTTCGACATCTAGAAAAATCATTCGATTTATGTGAAGCTTATACTTTCCTTTATTTCCACTTGAAACTTAGAAACCTTTTTGAGAACCCCGAGGAAACAAAAGAAGATACCACCCAAATTCAGAATGATAAAACTTCAATGATTTGATATCTGCGTCCTATGTTGAAATTGGGGTTTCTGTCTGTGCATTTATTTATGTAGTGGATAATTTAAGCTAGTGAAATGGAAACAAATGAGAAAAATAAGAAGGAACATGAATCTGGAAACAAAGAAAAGTATGTAGCATTTATTGAGCACCTGTATATTCTGGCATTTTCCTGTACCTCCAGGGTAGGCTTTGGAGTTGCCATGTGAACATCCACGTCTTTGCTCTTCCCTTTTCTTGGTTCAACAAAAACCTTAAAGGGTTAGATGGAATATAAGAGAATTTAATATAAGAAATGTCCTAAACTAGGAGTTTTCTGTGAAGAGTATTAGGACTATAATAGATAGCCACGGTCTTCAAGGAAATGAAATCTGTAATATACTTTGTGAGGAGTTGCTGTGAAGAAATACACATATATGGTTGACTCTCATTATTCACAGATTCTGTATTTGCATACTTGCATACTTTATTTCTTTTTAAAGTAGGCTCCTCACCCAGCACGGAGCTTGAACTCAACTCTGAGATCAAGAGTCAGATGCTTAACGGACTGGCCACCCAGGTGTCCGACGACGTTGCATACATGTTACAATTTATTTGCAACCTCAAGCAAGTACTAACTGCACTTTGCTAGTCATTCAAGGACACGCACAGAGCAGGAAAAATCTGAGTTGCTGGACAGGCATGTCCCCAGCTGTTCTGCCTTGTCATAAACAAGAGTTTTCTTCTCTGTCTGTTTAGTGCCACGTTTTTCACATTTTTGTGGGTGATTCCGCTTTAAAACGATGGCCAAGCACAGTGTCGAAGGGCTGCCCTGTGTTGTGAAGTGCACCAAGGCTGTTATGTGCCTTAAGGAGACACTGTGTGTTACAGAAGCTTCTATCAGGCATAAGTTATGATGCTGTTGTCCATGAGTTCACGTTTTAAATCAACAATGCATATTAAATAGGGGTCGTAGAACAGAAACGCACATAAAACACACACAAAACAAGGCTGTGTGTCCATCAGTTGATGAAAATGTGACCAGAAACTGGAGAGAAGCTAGTCCTGCATTTCCCTGGGAGTCATCACAATATTGGCTAATTCTCTGTTTGCAGGGACTTTACAGAACACAATTTTGTGAGTAGTGAGAACTGTCGTGTGCACGTGTGTGGCATAATACACACTATCTTAAGGAACATCAATCTAGTTGAGAAGGTAAAATATCAAAATGAGTGAAGACAAAACAAATGGAATCATTTGAAGGACCACGTCGAGACCAACTAAAACAGACTAACAGCTGCTTGTAGAAATGAGTTCACCTAGGGAATGAATTCTTCGAATCCAAGTAGAGCTCTTCCCCAACATAATGGGGTAATGACACCCACTGCCTGGCTGCTTTCTGCTTCTCTTTCAGTACAAACAAAACTGTATTTAAAATAAGAATAAACACATCCATGCTAATTTTTACATGACTTTCTGGTTGAGTAACTTCCCACTTTTCCTCAAGTAGCAAAGACCAAGTCTCTTTGATCTCTTCCTGCCATGTAGGTAGTGCCATGAAAACGGCTACTTAATGTCATTTGTGCTGGTTTATATGTTCCCTGAAAGTGACGGATGGTTCTGTTTGTATTCTACATCTGATCTGTACTTCTGCCAAGTTTCGATTCTTGCTTTTCAAATTTAGTGGTGGACCAACGTGCTCAAGTGGACTAAGACCAAAGTTTGTAATTATCAGATGGGAAAGCAAAGTTAAAACGGTCATTCTCTTGCATGGGTTTGGCTTTTTCTGTCGTTAAACATAAAGTTGAATGCTTGAAGCAACTCCAGAAATTCTGGCTGAATTTCCGCCAAAGACTGGTTTTCCCCAACTTCTTTCTTACTTCCATACCTGAGACCCAGAGAAGACAGAGTCCAAAAGCCTAGATCTGATGATACATTAAATCCATTAATTTATGGCTTCTAGGACTAGATCAGTGACCCATAGTCTTTGCTCATGGGGGAAGCTGTAAATTGTTTATTCTTTTTCCTTTTCTCTTCTTCTTTCATATCTGGTGCTCCTACAGCATTTCTCCAGAAGCACCTCTTAGGTCCCTTTGTTTGGCTCTCTCTTCTCCTTTCCAAGCCCCTCTTGTTCCTTTCTCCTCCCAGTGCATTGACCGATTTAGGGCCTTGGAACAATTAATTCCAGGTTTCCTTCAGGTTTTTGCTGTGCTCCCAATTTCTTTACTGAGACTCCTCAACTCTTTCCAGTCAATTCCCAAAGTCATTTTTCTAGGTGAGAATCCATCTCATCTCGTCTTAGCTAGGATCATCTCGTCTTAGCCTTTACCCTGGCATTTGTCTCTTAGACCTACAGGTAGTATAAGAGAATTTAGAACAGCTTATCTAAGTTTGGTTATTGTTAAATGCCCTTGGCTTCGGTGGGCATGCTGGGAAAAGGAAGTCCATCAGCTACAGAACAATGAGTCGGTGGCCTTGGCAAGAAGAGCCTACGCAATCGTACATTTTCTTGGTAGTTGGCTGCCATTATGTGAATTCAGTGTTCTAAGAGTAGACTCTAAAAAACACCCAAACCTATAAATATAGTCTATAAAAGAAAACGAGAAAGATCCTTCAAAGTAGGAGTGGAAGCACTAAATCCAATGATCACATTTTACAAATAGATTGTCACTTACAACTCAGTTGACCCTTGCATCCCAAGGACATTAGGGGCACTAACCCCTGCACAGTGGAAAATCCAAGTATAATTTTTGGATCCCTTAAAAAGTAACTATTAATAGCCTACTGTTGACCGGAATCCTTATAGATAACATCAACAGTTGATTAACATGTATTTTACAGGCTTTATGTATTATAAACTGTATTTCTACAATAAAGTAAGCTAGAGAAAATAAAATGTTATTAAGAAAACCATAAGGAAGAGAAAATACATCAGTAGCACTATTTATTGAAAAAAATCCATGTTATATGTGGACTCATGCAGTTCAAACCCATGTTCAAGGGTCAGCTGTATTCCATGGTATGGATATACCAAAATTTGTTTGTCCCTTTACTAATAGTGGACATTTGGGTTGTTCCCTTTTGGCACTACTGACATAGTTTCTCACCTTGCCACTACTGACATGTGGGCTGGGTGACTGTCTGTGGTGAGGAACTGTCCTGTGCACTGTAGGATATTAAGCATAATTTCTGGTCTCTACTCATTATATACCAATAGCATCCCCAGTTGTCACAACCGAAATGTCTCCAGGTTTACAAAATCTCTCCGGGGAAGCAAAATTACCTCCAGTTAAAGACCACTGGATAGCAAATGAACATTCAAGTCATAGACTTTTTATTGAACATATGCTTTTATTTCCTTTGGACACACATAGGAGTGGACTGGCTAGGTCACATGGATGATGTTTAACTCTTTAGACAACCTGTTAAGTGGCTTTCTGAGTGGTTGGAAGATCCCACTGGTGGTGTAAGAAAGTTCAATTTCCTCAACATCCTTGCCAACACTTATAGTATTAGTCTTTTTCACTTTACACATTCTTTTCTACTTCTTCTTTTTTTTTTTTTTTTTAAGTAGGCTCCATGCCTAGCATGGAGCCCAACGTGGGGCTGGGACTCATGATTCTGAGATCATGACTTGAGCTGAGATCAAGTCTGCTGCTGGCTCAACGGACGGAGCCACTCAGGTGTCCCTATACTTTACACATTCTAATTAGAGTGAAATGGTATCTTTTTTTTTATTTTTAAATGTTTTTATTTTTAAGAGAGAGAGAGAGAGAGAGAGAGAGAGTGAGTGCAAGCAAGCAGGGGATGGACAGAGAGAGAGGGAGAGACAGAATCCGAAGCAGCTCTAGGCTCTAAGCTGTCAGCACAGAGCCTGACACGGGGCTCAAGGCCACAAACTACAAGATCATGACCTGAGCCAAAGTCGGATGCTTAACCCACTGAGCCACCCAGGCGCCCCTCCTTTGTGGTTTTAATTAGCACTTCCTTAAAGACTAACAATATTGAACATCTTCAGATGCTCATCTTCTTTGAAGGAGTCTCTCCCGGAGTATTATCCTCCCCTGCCTGATGGCCAATGTCTTGAGAAGCATCGTTTCATATATTTTGTTCAGTTTTTCCGTAGTTTCTGGTTGGAGAATAGATCTGGTCTTAGATACCCCATCTTGGCTGAAAGCAGGATTCTTAACACCTACCCTTACATGTTCTTCTAGCAATTACTCACAGCCACAACACCAACCCCCCACTATCATCATGCTCTCTTTTTCTTCAGTTTCAAATTTTTACACCTTTGATTCTTTTGTTCTTGACTTTGAAAGTTAGTTTGCTGAAGGAAGAGCTTATATGGTGTGAGTTTCCTTTTCTTATCTGTGGCAGTGTTTGCTACGGAATCCTTAAGCATTTCCGTGGTGGCCAAATGATGTTCACAAATTTTAGTTTAGCAATCAAGAGGCTGAAAATAATTAAAAGACACATGGGAGGTATGGAAGAGATTGAGAATACCATTTAATTTCAAGCAGAGCTTGATTTCTGATATCCTTAAACATTAACTGGCATAAAATGAAACAATTGATAAAATGGGTTTTATGAGCATCACAAATCTCCTAAAGAATAAAAGTTAGGAAAACAATAAGGCAATTCATGAACTGAGAGAAAATATTTGCAACACACACGATTTTATATACAACTTACGCAACTTAATAATAATGACAGTCAAAAGATTTTTTTCTTTTTTCTTTTAGAATGTGAACTGACCAAGGATGATTTGGTCAAGGCACTTTAAAAAAATTTTTTTAGTGTTTATTTACTTATTATTGAGAGAGAGAGTGTGTGAAAGTGTGAGCACCAGTTGGGGAGGGGCAGAGAAAGAGGGAGAGAGAGAGAAAGAGAGAATCCCAAGCAGGCTCTGTGCTGTTAACGCAGAGCCTGACATGGGACTTGAACTCACAAGAGTTCATGACCTGAGCCAAGGTCAAGAGTCAGACACTTAACTGGCTGCACCACCCAGGTGCCCCAAAGTACCTTCAATTTTTAAATGAACACTTTATAATACAAATATAAAAATATAAGTATAAAAATGTAAATATACCATAAATCACTATGAGCATGCAGTAAATCCAAAGAAAACTTGTAATACCTGCTTAAGAGTTTATGCTGGGATATGAAGATAGACCATTGACTCGATATATTTTCCCACCTTTGCTTTAAAAATGTGTGTTGTTGGACTGTGATTTGGTTGCATGGTAAAGCACCACAAGCATTCTGAAAGAAAGAACACTACTAAAAATACGTACTTTCCTCACTGAGGAATATTAAAATCAAAGCCTCGTTTGACAGCTTAAATGCTGTTGGTCCAGCAATAAATAGTGGGTGTTAAGTAGTGACCTTGTTTTCCTTGGGTCTTTGAAACCCGAGATCCACTTTGATTTTTTTGAGCCAAAATGCCCATGAATGGAAATGCCACTGAAATCATGCTTTCAAAACATAGGCAGTAAGACCATGAAGAATATAGAGAAAGAAGGGCCTCAAATAGTAAATCTCATGGGGCAGAGGTTTTCTTCAAATATAAATTCTTGAAAATCTCTTGCATTTTAAAAGAAATGTTTAAATGTTTACTTATTTTTGAGAGAGAGAGACAGAGCACGTGCAGGTGAGGGGCAGAGTGAGAGGGAGACACAGAATCCAAAGCAGGCTCCAGGCTCTGAGCTGTCAGCACAGAGCCCGACGCAGGGCTTGGACTCACAAACCGTGAGATCATGGCCTGAGCCGAAGTCGGATGCTTAACCCACTGGGCCCCCCAGGCGCCCCGAATCCCTTGCATTTCTAATTTCCAGTGTGTTGCATTAAGAAGGGCTTATGGATCTGATACCCAATAACGGAAACAGGGGGCACGTGCTTGCATTCGATCATCAGAAGAGTCTCTAACTTTTTTCCCTCTTTTTCCCTCTAACTTACGCTTCATCAGATGATACCTCTGCACACCTATCTTTTTCTCTTTCTTGTCGGTTGATAAGTCCATTTCCTCCCAATCAGATCTTTTCTTATTTAAATATTCTCATGGGTGATAACAAAATAATAAAATAAAAGCCACATTTTCGACAAAAGTATGGTGTCCATGGAACCTGTAACATTTGCTGATTATAGATACAGAGGCCCCTGTGGGGTGGACTCCTGGGAACACAGGGCTTGGACGTCAGTCTGGGTTTGAATACTGGCTTTGTCATTGCTTCTGTTCCTCCTGGGGACATGACTTTGAGGCATTAACCTTTTTGGTCTCAGTTTCCTCATCTATCAAATGGGATTAACACCTTGTAAAATCATTGAGAGTATTGAAGAAAATATTGTACCTAAATCCCAAATATCCCTTAAGTTTGTCACTAAATCGACAACATTCTCATGTCTCATTCTCATCGGTCACATGAAAAGATCAACATCCTGTCTTTCTTGAGGGCCGCTGAGCAGCAGACTGGCTTTCTGTGGTCCCCTCTGCCTGCTGTGCGTGGCCACCCTGCTTGCCTGGGTGGAGGCTGAGCTGGGCTGAGTCCCGGAGCCATCGCACCTCGGCCTGCCCGGGCCTCTGGAGCGGGACCTGGGCTCTTGCTCGGTCAGTGCACACCCCTTATCTGCCGCTCTGTGGTGTCTCTGAAGGAGGGTATCTCCAGCAAATTACCAGGAACAGCACGTGTTTCCTGGTAGAGAATCTGCCCAGGCGTTCTTCCTCGGAGGGGATTAGACTCGCAGGGGCTCTGCCGCTCCAGGCACTGATCCCCCTCCAGCTCCTCGGGTTCACGAGACTGACCATGCCTGTCATGACCCGCGGTGCGGATGGCATCTATGTGCACTGTTCCCAAGGGGTTCCTTCAAAGATCAGAGATGCCAGAGACGTGTTCATGTATCCGTCATGCAGCAAATACTGCTCACCGCACTAAGAGCGGAGCAGGCCGTGGTGGACAAGCAGGTTTGGTAAATACCCTCGGAGAACTTGCAGTCTAGTGGCATTAAATGAAATTAATAGGTAATTAGCCAGCCAAATAAACTATGGTTCTGAAGGGAGGCTAAGGAACACGCTACAATATCGAAATAGATTGGTGGGCGTGACGGGGGGCCTCCTGCAGGAAGCCGTGCCAGCCTGAGATCAGAATGAGAAGGGCTGCCTGGTGAAGACGGAGAGATCCAGGTGGAGGAGACCGCATGTGCGGAGCCTCAGAGATGAAGAAAACCATGTGTTCAAGGAGCTGGACAGGTATGCAGCAGGGCAATGGAGCAGGGCTGTCCCGCCGGCGGGGCCGCAGGGAGCATCCCTGGAGGGGACGCGCGGTGTAAGCAGAAAAGTGAAGGCGGATGCTTGGGCCGGGGTTGAGGATGCAGAGCCTTGGGAGTGGGCTGCGGCCTCCGTCCGAGCGCAGTGGTTGGGGCCGGGTTTCCGGTGATCTCTTGATGGCGCGGAACACAGAGTCCCTGCTGGTGAGCGAGGGAAGGCTTCCTCTTGCTCACCCTCAGCGGTCCTTTGCCTTCCTCCTTGCAGGCATGGTGGATGAGATGTTTTCCTGCCTTCGCCCGCTCCCCGGTTACACTTTGTCTCCCCTCACCTTCCTCGGCTGTAAAGTTGCACGGAAAGCGTGTGCCAGAGAAATGGGAACCTTCTGGCAACACTTTGCATTTTCTGTGCATCTTTCCTGTTAATGGGATGCTTCTAGATTTAGAAATTTTGACCTCAAATGATAAAAGAAGATAAGCAGCTCTAGATGAGATGATGGGATGTACCTGCCCAGCGCTCTTGTTTTTCAGGGACAGACGACACACATGTGCCTGGGCAGATTCCAGTGACATTTTTTTTTTTGGTTTTGATCTCTAGGGTGATTGCTTTTCATTTTGAATCCCTTAATCTTTAAAAACCAAGTGCCATTCTCTTTGCAAAAACATTTCAGTTGTACAATAGAACATAAATATTTAAAAAATTTTTAACATTTATTTTTGAGAGACAGAGAGAGACAGATCATAAGCAGAAAAGGAGCAGAGAGATAGGGAGACACAGAATCAGAAGCAGGCTCCAGGCTCCGAGCCATCAGCGCAGAGCCTGATGCAGGGGCTCGAACCCACGCATCATGAGATCATGACTTGAGCCAAAGTCGGACGTTCAACCTACTAAGCCACCCAGGCGCCCCTAAAACATAAATATGTAAAGTGCATAACACACCCACGTGCAGGTTGACACCCATAAAAATATCACTCAGGCTGAGCTACAGGATGTTGCCAGTTTCCCAGAATGCTCCTTTCCTCTTCCCCTTGGAGACAGGTAAGGACTCCACTGTACAATCCTTGCTTTGCCTTTATAATTTTTGCCACTTACAGTTGTAGCCCTGAATGTTGCGGTTTCATCTGGCCTTTGTGTAACGTAAATAAACAGAGTTACTGCGTGTGTGTTTATTGACGTCTTTACCTCTTTTGCTCCTTCTACGCTAGCAGGATCCCTCCATGCGCTAAGCGGCTGCAGGGACTCATTCTTACCGCTCCAGTCTGTCCTGTGCGATACCGCATCGTGGGTCCATAGCTCTAGAGCTGGTGCTATTTGCCTTGGTTCCAGTGTTTCAAAAATTTTTCGAAACTTGCCCCCAGATTCTGTTTTTGATGATGAGGCACAAGACGGTGATGGACACGTACATGTGGCCCTGTGGGTACAGGGAACGCCGAACTTTTCTCCAAAGAGGTCTTACCAACCAACCCTCTCACTAAGGTAATCAGTGTTCCTGTCACCCACGGTGTGGTTTAGGTCTGGAGGAAATCAACGGTGAACAAAACAAAGTCCCTGACCTCACTGTGTTTACATCCCGGTGGATGGTGACAAATAATAAATAAAAATGATATTTCAAGTGGTGAAAACAATGAAACAATTACACGTGGCAGGGGTGCAGAAGGTCAGAGTTGGGCGCTGCTGTAAGCGTGGTGACTGGGACGGACCTTCTCCTCCAAGGAGGCCAAGGTTAGACCTAGCGGACTGCGCCCTTCTGGTTTGAATCTACATTTCCCTGATTACCGATGATAGGGATATGTTCCCCCACATTTTCCTGGCTATTTGAATTTCCCCTTTCATGAAATACCTGCCAAGGTTTTGCCCATTTTTACTCCATATTCTCTTACTATTGTATTGATTCACGAGGAGCATTTCACTCTCTTAATGGTATCTGTTGATGAACAAAATTAAAATTCAACTGATCATATTTTCTGCATGAAGCTATTAATTGTTGAGTTTTTTCTTTGACTTGGTTTCCTTTTTGTGATTCCAACTTTAGATGGCTCAGCTCTGCCCAGTAGCTGGTCCCCGATTTAGACATCAGATCTCGGACTTCCAGGGAAGGGCTTGCGCCGCCAAGCCCACGTCCTGATTCTTCTTCATTTTTCCAGGGAAAATGCCCAATGATGCATTCTTGCTTCCCGAGTTACTGTGTGAAGCTATCACACACTGTGTGCTGTCTCTGGCCTCTAAGCCATAGCAGGGGCTGCCCTGGGCCTGAAATACACCTTCCTTGTGCTCTGTTCGTCTTCCTAGTTTTGGAAAATACCCCCCTACCCTGGAGTCTCTCTTAGTGTAGATCCCCAACTTCAGCTTGGGTTAAGACCCCCTCAACGGTCTTCCTTTTGTGTGCATTCTATACTTTTAACTTTTTTTTTTCAATTTATTTTTAAGAGAGAGCAGTGGGGAAGGGGCAGGGGGAAGGGACAGAGGATCTGAAATGGAGTGGGCTCCACACTGACGGTAGTGAGCCCACGCGGGGTTCGAACTCACGAACCGTGAGATCATGACCCGAGCCAAAGTCGGACACTTAACTAGCTGAGCCCCCCAGTGTCCCTGAACACCTTTTGTCACCGCCCTCGCCACAGGGCGTACGGGTGTTAGTGTCTTAGCAAAGCAGTGGGTGTATCGGCACTTGGCATGCGTACTCCATGAGACCCAGGGGGCTGACTACACCTCGGTGGCCTCGTGCCCAGCACAACCCTTAGCCTGCAGTGGACACCCTGTCAGCGTTCATTGATCTGGAAATTAACCCTGGAAAGCACGATCAGGATCCTCAGTCCAACGGGTCCTGTTTGACTGCATTTTAAACACGTCACGATCAAGGTGAGAACTTTCTCTTCCTAACATTGACCCACAGTAGAATTTCTTTCTCAGCACAGAGGGGCTGGTCGTATGCTGAGGGTGGGTGGCAGAAACAGGGGTGCTTGGGCGGCTGCTAGGACATCTAGAGGCCCTCAGAGCTGCGGGCACGGAATAAAAGGCCACAATCAGATCCTCTGAGCCGTCTCTGCCCCGTGTCCCAGGAGAAACAGTGACTTGACATTTTGGGGAGACTTGCAGAGCCTGCTGAGGGCTAAGGGGGAGCTCCTTGTGTGGTTTGAATGAACCCGAGGCAGCCGCCGTTAGGATTCTGTGCTGCTCACGCTGTTTATCTTTTAAAAATAGGGCCGTGGTGACCGGGCTGGAGCCGGAGCCTGCCCAGCTCCCGGCACGACCCTGCCCGCTCCCAGGCCTGACAGCGCTTCCTTCCTGGCCTCGACTGGCTTCCTGCTCTGGCCTTATCGCACACAGAACTTGACACTGCACTGGAATGCGCTCCAGGTCCATACATGGAAATCTCTCGCTTTCTACACTTCCAAACAACTGTCGTCTACAAAACGCTCTCTTGATTTGCAGACTCACACTTTCTTTGCTCGGGTGGGGTAGGATTAACGCGACTCCAAAAGACAAGAAAACCCAAATCCCTCCTCCTCTCCACCTCTCGCCGTCGCCTGACATTTTAATCTTTTGTTTTATGAGCCAAGGAAATAAAGAGTAAGTATGGCATACACGTATTCGTTCGCGACAGAGTAGTGGCAGGAATCCCCCGTGTTTACAGGGCGCTTTGGAAAATGGCTTCCCACCTACAGAGAACTATACGTTATTCCATTTCCTTCATTACATTGTGTCTCCAACTTTAAAGAAGGAGAGTGGATAGTTTGCTTGTGAATATTG
This sequence comes from Mungos mungo, assembly GCA_004023785.1. Lineage (NCBI taxonomy): Eukaryota > Metazoa > Chordata > Mammalia > Carnivora > Herpestidae > Mungos > Mungos mungo. The sequence goes on along the minus strand of PISW01002572.1, from coordinate 133,815 downwards.
TTAGATGAACAAACAAACTGTCAGTACTGACATCTTCAGCGTCCCTTGCAAATATTAGGTGTTTGAATCATTACGAAGGCTTTCTGTTTCTCATCCTCTGAGATCTTCTGATGTACTGCTTTCTCCCATTCGATTTCAAGGTGGATATGAGATAATCCTCCCCCAGAAAATTAAGACTGGAATGCCACGTCCCTCAAAGATGAATGGGGCTCAAAATATTTTTAAAGCTTACTGTTCTGAGCTATTTAATATTGATGATGAAGATACTGCAACAGAGTATCAGGGAAATAGAGCACGGACACTCTCTGCTTTGTAACACATTAAATAAAAGCCATTTTGAAAATCCTTAACAATTTGGTGTGGTGCCCATCTGGAAAATTCGAGGAGCTCATGCAGGAGAAAAGGAGCTGAAGGAGACCTCTGGGAGTGTCTCGGTGTTCTAAGTTCAACTGCTTTTCATGAGCTCATCAGCCTTCTTAAGACATTATGATCTTTTACCCAGGCCAGGGGAATTTCCTCAGCTGTGATTAGAGAATGGGCGGGCTGTGTCCTCATAAGTCAGAGCCTTAGTATTGGAAACATGAGCTCTCCTGGCTCCTGGAGCCCTTCCCGATTTCATTTCAGAGGAATTCCCCTCCAGGAGCAGCGCCCAGAGATGGAAGGCAGGGCATGGAGGAAGCCTTTTGAAATTTATTTTTTTTATTTTGAAAGTTGAAGAGTTGCCCCCACTTTGGAAACTACTCAAGGAAGAGCCAGGGAAGGCGGTCTGCAGCACCTTCTCCAGGGCAAGTACATGAGGCCAGCGGAGAGTCCTCAGAAAGACTTGCTGAAGGTGCACAGTCATGCTGAGTTCTGTCCTGGTGAAATGAGGATGTCACCTGAGGAGGCCTGACAGACCCCGAGGGTGGCGGGTGACACCTGCTGGGGACCCTGGGCTTTCACTGCTTCCTAAGAATCAGGCAGCTGTAATGAAGCCAGTTGGTATGCAGGCAGTCCCCTGTGGTGTTTCACGAAGGAGTAGGATATGACAGGAAAGGACAGGGGTTGACTTAGGGTTGGAGGGGAGGCTTCTCCATGGAGGTGCCGTGTCCTCCAGGGCCAGCCCGCCTGGCTGGAGAGCGGGGAGGGGCAGGGGGAGGGAGGCCTGGGCGTTCATGGGGCCCTGACAGTGTGGCCGAGGCCGAGTCTGCCAGGTTGCAGGGCCTAGATCATGGGAGGCCTCCTGGGTAAGAGTTTTGGATTTTTAAAAACCGTATTTAATATGCACAACATATAACATACCGTTTTAGTGTTGTGCCCAAGTTCTTAAAATCACCCCAAAACGCCCCAAAACAAGCACCAGAGACTGCTAGGGAGACCGAGTCATGCCTGCAAAAGCAAAGGGTCTTTATTGCAAGCTTAAGCTGGGGCTCAGAGTCTCCAGCCGACCTGCTGGCCACGTGGAGAGAGCCCCGAACAAAGGCAGGGCAGGGCCTTTTATACCTTTGGGAGGGGGAGTTACAGGAAATATAGTGATCCAATCCCTACCCCCCATCAATATTGGCAGTTGTGGGAGCCAATCACACCATCCAGAGCACTGACCAATCAGAGTGGGTCCAGGACGCCCCACGTGGGGCGTGACTAGGCCCCCCCCTCTAGAAAGGTCAAAGGTATCGGCTGTCCTCCCCCGATTGGGCGCCGCAGGAGTTGTCCCTCCTTAATGCGTGCCCTTTCAGGAGAAGCCGTCGCCTTCCCCTTTAAGTACAGGGGAAGGCTGGATTGGACCTGCGGCGGCGGGGGAACGCCCCCCCCATCAGATACCAACGCCCCCTGTCCCCCTCCCTCAGTGCCTAGCAGCCTCCATTCTACTCCCTGTCGCCACGAAATAGGTGCTCGGGGTATGTCTCGTAAGCAGGTTCGTACAGTAGGGGTCCTCTGTGACTTATTTCACTTGGCCTAAGTTCTCAAGGTTCATCCATGTGGTGGCATCAGAATATCCTTCCCTTTCAGAGCTTGAATAATATGTCCCATGGCATATATGTCACGTGCTTTTTTTTCATACATCTATCTGTTGGTGGACATTTGACTTTCTTTAAAAAAATTTTTTTTAATGTTTACTTATCATTGAGAGACAGAGAGATAGAGTGTGAGCGGGGGAGGAGCAGAGAGAGAGGGAGACACAGAATCTGAAGCAGGTTCCAGGCTCTGAGCTGTCAGCACAGAGCCCCATGCAGGGCTTGAACCCATGAACTAAGAGATTATGACCTGAGCCGAAGTCAGACGCTTAACCAACTGAGCCACCCAGGCGCCCTGAACGTTTGGCTTTCTTGAGCCCTGCTGCCGTGAATAACATTACAGTGCCATGAGGTAAAACTGTACAACCAGACACAAACACCTGTTTGGGTCCCATCTTTCAGTTCTTTTGGGTAGATCCCGAGAAGTGAAGTTGCTGGACCATGTGGCATTCTGTTTCTAACTTTTGAGAAATTGCAATTCTGTTTTCCACGGCAGCTGTAACATTTTATGTTCCCACCAGCATGCAGAAATGCTTCAGTTGTCCCAGATCCTTGCCAGCACTTGTTATCTTTTGTTTGTTCTTAAAGTTTATTTATTTTGAGAGCGAGGGAGCAGGGGAGAGGCAGAGAGAGAGGGAGAGAGAATCCCAAGCAGGCTATGTGCTGTCAGCACAACTCATGAAGTGTGAGATCATGACCTGAGCCGAACTCAAGTGTCAGGCACTTAACCGGTTGAACCACCTGGGTGCCCCATTTTAATGGGTGTGAAGAAGATATTGGCATTAAAATTTTTAAAATGTTTTATTTATTTTTGAGAGAGAGAAAGAGGCAGAATACTAACAGGCGAGGGGCAGAGAGAGAGGGAGACACAGAACCAGAAGTGGGCTCCAGGCTCTAAGTTGTCAGCACGGAGCCTGACATGGGGCCTGAACTCAAGAACCTCAAGATCATGACCTGAGCCAAAGTCAGACGTTTAACTGACTGAGCCACCCAGGCGCCCTGAGCTTGGAATTCTTAAGTTTGAAGTCATTGGATGATTTCAACAAGGGGGTAACACAATACTCTTTCTTTCTATTTATTTATTTATTTATTTTTAAAAATTTCCTTACATAATCTCTATGCCCAATGTGGGGCTTGAACTCAGGACCCTAAGATCAAGCATCACATGCTCTACCCACTGAGCTAGCTAGGCAGTTCCCTTTTTCTTTTTACAATGATCTCTCTGGCTGCCTGATGGGAAACAAATATCAAACTATTGTAGGAGCAGGAGAGAGAAACTGGGCACTCATTATGAGAGTGTTTTGGTGTCTAGGAAAAGGTGAAGGTAGCATGGACTAGAGAAGAAATTTCAAAAAAGAGAGATACACAGGTAAGTCAAGATCTACTTATAAATAATATTTTTTGGCCTTTAAAATGGTTTGGATGTAAGGCTGGCTGAGAGAGAGAGAGAGAAATCAGCGATGGCTGGAGGTTTCTGGAATAAAGGGATGGATGGGTGGGGGTACTGTTTTCAGAGATGGGGAAGACTGGGTGCGTTGGGAGAGAGAGCACCAAGATTAGAAATCAACCGCCCATAAATACTGAATGGAAACATCTAGAGACAGAAAACTGGATTGGTGGAGACGGGGGCGGGGGGGGGGGGAGACCAACTCAGAAAGGCTGTTAGTAACTTAACATCACATAGCACAGAATACAAGTGACAGAGTCAAGATGCAGAACCAGGATTGTCTGATGACAAAGCCTGGTCTTACCCATTCTGTGTTGCCACCTTCCAGTCAGAGCAGATCAGTCTCCAGAAATTTCCATCAGTGACTCCATTTATCCACTTTGGAAAAATCTCTAGTATTAGAAGGAAGACACTACATCCGGTAATCAGTATGAAGCTTAGCGTGCAAATCTAGAAGAGTTTTTAAGAATAAATAAAATTACATATTTGAAATATGAAAAAAAATAGTCAAATGCAGAATCTCTCTTAGAAATCAGATTACCATCGTGTAATAAATCTAGTTTCCTATTGCTAGAAAGCAAAGAACATCTCTCAAAGACTTTGGAGTCAAGGTTAGTGTTTTTTTTCATTTGTTTGTTTTTTAAATTTATTCATTGTTTTTGGTAATCTCTACACCCAACGTGGGACAGGAGTCACGACCCTGAGGTCAAGAGTCACATGCTCTTCCAACTGAGCCAGCTGGGGGCCTCCCAAGATTGGTGTTTCAGCCATGCTACACAAGAACACAGGTCTCTAGTAATTTATCATGTGCTTAACACAGAGATGTTCATGCAGATGAAAAAATACTAACATGATAGTTATGATAGACCAGAAAAGATTAAGAACAGAGGTTCTGAAACTAGACAAAACTGAGTTTGAATCCGTTTACTAGCCGTGTGTCCTTAGGCGGGTTGTAAAACCTCTCCTACCTTCAGCTTCATCATCTCTACAAGGGGAAACATGGTACCTGGATCCGAGGTACATGGAGGGGTTAGATGAAACGGTGCATGTAAGGGACTTAGTTGAATAAAGAATAATTTTAAATTATCATGAGGAATTTAGTTTGTGAGGCCTAGGAGTGCATGGGGACCACAGTTATAGGTAGGGAATAAAATGGTAGTTTGCTCCTAAATGTCCAGCTTTCTTGACAATTTAGTAACTTTTTAAAAAAATGATTTTATTTTTAAGTAATCTCTACACCCAATGTGGGGCTCGAACCCACGGCCCTGAGACGAAGAGTTGCGTGCTCTACTGCCTGAACCAGCCAGGGGCCCCATCACAATTTAGTGACTTTTTGTCCATTGATATTTTACAGGATTAAAGACTTAATGTTGAGAACAAATTAGGAAAACTCTCTAAATGTTCCTCTCCATATATTACCCATATAATTAATGACTTCTCTGGTATCAGCTAATAACTTCATAGTTTCGAAGGTCTAGAATTCTTCAGTTAGGACAGATAGCATGTTTTCTGGAGTCTTCCTTCTGGAAGTTGGCGAAGTATAGGGCAAAAGGGCCCTGGATTTGGTTTGAACCCTAGCTCTGCTCCTTAGTTTGCTGTGTGACCCTACGGAAGTTACTTAACCTCTCTGCATCTCTCTTCATTTGTAAAATGGCGTGTTGTGAACCATGTAAATTGCTTAGTTATAAGGGAGTTTGTTTTAGGCTCACAATAAATGGTAGCTGTTATTAATGGAAAGTATCTTTACTTTCGTTTTCCTTTTGTCTTTCCCTCTTGTGCTATGGAAGACACTTTTGTACCAGGTAAAAGGATACCGAAAAACATTACTGAACACAGGCCATCAAAAGCCCCACGGAATCTTTGCGAAATCAGGGATGTCCGTCTTGCTACTGAGTCCACTTCCTAAAGTAACTCCTCAACCATCAGTAGCCCCCTGGGACAGAAGTTACATATGGAAACAAAATGAAGTTTCAGTTTGTTTCTTACCATCACTCCTGTGGTTGTTTTCTTGGATCTTCTCAGCTTTTTTTTCTTCTAATTAAAAACATTTTTTAAAACATTTATTCGCTTTTGAGAGACAGAGAGTGAGAGGAGAGGGGCAGAGAGAAAGAGAGAGGGAGAGGGAGACACAGAATCCGAAGCAGGCTCCAGGCTCTGAGCTGTCAGCACAGAGCCCCCCACGGGGCTCAAACTCACAGGGCTGGAGATCATGACCTGAGCCGAAGTCAGACACTTAATCGACTTAGCCACCCAGGTGCCCCTGCTCTTCTCGGCCTTTTAACAGGCTTGCTTTTGAAAGACTATCTCAATACAAGGTTCCCCTCTGCTCCCAAAGGAGTCACTCCACATGGTAGAGAGGCTTTTCTCAAAGAAAAGCCTAAGCATTCTTGGGCTCAACTGGCAGCAGCTTGACCTTTTCTGACCCTCTTCTCTAGGTTCCCGCTCAGTGCCTGAAGTTTTGGATTAAGGAGCAGAAGACCACGAAGCGGGAGTTGTCCTGGTGTGGGTACTCATGGAGAGTGGGGTGGCTGGGAGGGAAAGATCAACGCTGCCTTCGAGGGCCAGCGGCTGGGGCAGGTGGGCACGGTCTGCCAGGCAAGTGCAAGCTTGAAGTCACCGAGGTGGGTAGAGGGGCGGACGTGGCTGCAGAGGCCCTCAAGTTGAACGGCATCAGAGGTGGCAGCCGCGGCCGGGGTGTCCCAGGGGTAGCAGAGTGTGGGTGGGCTTTCAGAGGAAGCCGCAGAACAGAAGTTTGAGACTGACTCAACTGTGGAGCTGGGGGAGAAAGGGGCAGTGGTGATGGGAGCAAACAGAAGCCTCTGGAAGGTAGAGCTATCCAACCAGAAAAGGGCCCAGTGTTACGATGCCCAAGACATGCCAGCCCTGGAGATACCAGGAGGTTAGGGATGGAGGGGCCACGGTGGCTCTTGAAGTACCTTCTCCAGGGACTGATGGGGAGTTTCATCCTCAAGTTCAAGAGAAACAGGACCTTATGTTGACGGGCTGGAGTGGCGAAGAAAACCTTTAGAATACCCTTTTGTTTTCATCTTTACCAGCAAATTAAATTTGATAAAATCATATTTTTTTGACAATTGCCTCAAATTTAGATTTTAAAACTATTTGTTTTGAGAGCATGAGCAAGGGAGAGGCAGAGAGAGAGAGAGAGAGAGAGAGAGAGAGAGAGAGAGAGAGAATCCTAAGCAGGCTCTGAGCCTGAATCGCGGCTTTAAGCTCACAAAACCATAAGACTATGACCTGAGCCAAAATCGAGAGTCAGATGCTCAACCAACTGAGGACCCAGGTGCCCTGAGTCACTCTCTTGAGCAGATTATATACATCCGGAATTTTAATAAACTGCAGAGATGTGCAAAATCCTGCTTATGCCAAAAAAGGCTTTACAACTAGTAAAAGGTTTGACGGTTAATTTCCCTCCTTATGTTTTAAGTTGACCTCACACACCTGAATTAAAATGCTTTTCAACTTTTCAACCAGCTTTTTTGAGGCTTTTTGGTATTTTTTGTTTTAAAATGTAGTATAGTTTCTATTTTAAAATAAAATCTTAAATTTATTTACTGAATTTGTAGTGCGTCTTAATTTGCTGTACCTGCTGAGTGTCAGCTTTTATGCTTACTAATAGTTGATTTTTTTAAATAGCTTCATATGGAATTTATGGAGATGCCCAATGAAACTACCCAGGGTGGCATGGAGTCGAATTCTATCAGGATCAGTTTTCTTCTTGATAGAAAACTAAACTTTTGGGGTAGCAAATTAATATTTGATAATTATATAGTTATATATATGTATATAGAGTTAAAATTAAGATAATGATCTGAAAATTATTTTATCTTTAACCTTTATTTTCTGGTTCCTGAGCTCCCAAGTTCAACTTTTTGTCTCAGAAAAGCCAAATACTCTAACTCACTGGTTTTCGGATTTTTAGGTTTCACGAACTAATAAAATAAAAAAAATAGTCTGCTGAGTAGTGGAGTGGGTTTGAGTAAAGGGGTGTATTGTGCACAAGTAGAAACAGGGTGGCTGACTTTAATTTGTGAAGTGAGAGCATTTTCCCCCAAAGCGCATTAATTATCAGCAAAGAAAGGTCATAATAATACAAAATCATTGGACTATGTTTAGCCTTATGAAAATGAGGCTGCACTGTATTTACTGTGCAGGACTTCCAGGGTAAATTAAGATAAAAAAAAAAAAAGGATGGGCTAAGTGGGTGATGGGCATTAAAGAGGGCACTTGCTGGGCACTCTACTCCTGAAACAATTATTATACGATATGTTAACGATCTTGGATTTAAATGAAAAGAAAAATAACTTTGAAACTTTCAAAAAATAATCTTTTAAAAATAAATGAAAAAATTTAAAGGCAAGGAACAGAACAATATGTAAAATATATATGTAAAAAGTGTGTTCATACATTATTCATGATACATGAGAAACCAGTAATAATGGAGTCTGACCCAGAGGACCACGGGGCAAAGAGCCTCCTTGTCACTGAAACACTTTTTCCCTCTTTGAAGTTTTCATCATGTGCATTCAGAAATAAATAAATACAATTTCAAAAACTAACTTTGTGAAAAATTTATTCCAGTATCCTTGTTTTTTCATTGTATCCTGGATCAGTAAAAACGGAGGCTGGTACTAGGCGGGCAATCGGCTTTGGAGAATCTCCATCCTAATGCATTATATCCAATTACCTTTAAATGAGAAGCTGGCAGGCAGGAAGGCAAGAGCCTTGCCTCCCTCAGGCTCCCCTGGAGAAAATGATACATTATGGAAACGGCTGGTTCTTAAGAGATGAGTTGTTATTTCCAAGATTGAAGAAGAGATACGTTATTTCAAAAGATTCACCTCTTTGCCTTTTCTGGATCCTTGTTTGTATTGATGGTAAGGTTCATATAAGGAAACCCAACCTCAGAGCATTTTCCTTTTGAGGGTGTCTGTAATGTCACTCTGTGCCAGAATGCCCGAGTTTATTAATATGCACTGCACATTGTGTTTATTTCTGTTTCATCAAGATTTTGCCAGATTATGGCCTGTCTGTGCCTGATAGTGGCTGTGTTTGTGTATGAACACAGGGTCATCTGATAACGAATTGTCGCATCATGCGATTAAGTGATGTTTAAAATGGGTGTAAGCCAGAAGAGTTTGACTCCCCCCGCACTTTCAGAAGGTCTGATCAACAAAAGAAAGTTCAGGGCATCTTGGAAGAGGTCATTGATTACAACCAACGTCTTGATCATTCTGGACTGGTTCCTTCCGGCAGAGACACAATTAAAATAATGTTGTACAGTAGACGTTTTTCACTGTTGGAGGAAAGATACTTTTTTTTTTTCAGAGATAGATCCATGTAAAATCAATCTCCTTTTCTAGAAGATAGAATCTAATTGTTCTAGAAATCCACCCACTGGATCGGAGAAGAGTTGCTGCTTTATCAAGTGCATCAATTCCTGAATGCTGTTTATCTTGACTTTTCTCCGTCTAGTCCAAGGCCATGCTGGCAGGCACCGCGTGCTGTGGGGGGCGGGGTTCGACGGCGTTCACTTCTGCAGCCCCGGTAAAGTGGGGGGGGGGCGCAATCTGATGAGATAATTATTGCCAAAAATAATTATTTCATACAATTGCGGGCACTCAGTAAGTGTCTAGCAAGGCTGAATGGTGCAAATAAACCCCGTTACTAGGCAGGAATATTAACAAAAAGGTAAACTCTGACTTGTAATACTTAATGCTGTGTATTTTTTGTATGGATCTCTAATCTCTCCTATTGATGAGCACTATAAATAGCTATTAGAACTCAGTCAGTCTGGGAAGTATGGGAAGAAATTTTGCCTGATGACTAATACTCAGGAACAATGTCACCCCTTTCCCGTTATTGGTTTCCCACTCCAGAGAAAATTCCAAAATTAGTGTTTTCTAATTATCTTTTTGGCCTTGGGTTCTTCTGCCCAATACTATGGGCATATTATTGTGTTACAACTACTTTGAAACTTAGGAAAATGTGTAAAAGAGATGAATTTGTGTTCTCTTCCGTGCAGCCTGGTAATTTTAGTGATCTGTTGTCCTAGGAGATACAAGGTAACTCGGCTTCCTCTGTAATCTGTTTTTTCTTCCTTTCTTTCAAAATAACCTGCCATCTTTCCAAAATAAACACGAAGGGGAAATACATTAGCGGGTATGTAATCACCCAGATATCTGTAGCTGCATACCTCTAAAAAAATAGTAAAAATAAGATAGCCATCAGAAGTTTATTCTGGTTTTACAAGACTTGTTACTGCTCTTGTCTTTCCTTTATAAGATGTTTGAAAAGAAACATTTATATTCATGTAAAGTGGTTGCCAAAGTGAAAATGAAATAACTTTCTGCCTGGAAATTTATTTCCTCATAATCTTAAATTTCTAAGGTTATAATTTTGGCTGAACATCACCAAAATAATTATTTTACAGATTTTTAGCGTTTTGGAATTACACTCTCATGTTCTATTTCTATTTAACATTTATGAAACCTCATTCTGATGATCCCGTGAAGTATCTGTGTAGTCATGTAATTATGTTGTGTGTTTTCATCATGAACTTCATATTTCACATTCATTTTTAGATATCCTGAATTTAAAGATACTTTTAGGATTCTTTTCAATGCTGAAGGGTCTGTGGTGTTTAAGAAGCATTTAGAAAACTGGCCTGCTCAAAGGACTTCAACCATTGAACGTGTATGGTGAATAATTTATGTTTTGAAAAATATAATGATCACTGTCCTCTTCCTCCTCCTTCCTCCTGTTTTTCTTCTTTCCCCTTCCTTCTCTTCTTTATCTGCATCCTTTTCATGACAACAAATATTTATTTAGCATCTACTCTCACTGCTGTGCAGTGGGAATTCAGAGTTTTCTGTACTTAGATCTTGATGCAAGAAACTAAACCATGTGTCAAATCCTGACTCAGTCTTTACCATTACCACGGCCAGGAACAGACCATTCAAAATATAATACATATTTATTTTTTTTCAAGTTTATTTTATTTATTTTGAGAGAGAAAGAAAGTGCTGGCAGGGGAGGGGCAGAGAAAGAGGGAGAGAGAATCCCAAGCAGGTCCTGCGCTGTCAGCACAGAGACCCATGCAGGGCTCAGTCCTGGGAACCATGAGATCATCACCTGAGCTGAAATCAAGAGTTGGACATTTAGCTGACTGAGCCACCTAGGAACCCCTAGAAATATAATACATATTTTAAAATAAAGATCAGTTCTGGAGTCCATGGTAATTTGTGGGGGGCTAAGCAGAGCTCTGTATGTACAACCTACCAGTGTAAGGAAAGAGGGGCTGCCAAACGCTTAACAGCTTCTTACGAAACAATGTTCATCCCTCTTAGGCAAGTCAATTGCTTTTGCCCAGACACATGCTTATGAAGCCTGAGGATGCTAATTATAAATCATTTTTATCTTGCCTTTGAAGTCACTAGTAGGCTTATCTGCAAGCAGACCTTAGTAACCATGAGAATCCTAAACTGCTAGGGATTTACCCAAGAGATACAGAAATGCTGATGCATAGGAGCACATGTACCCCAGTGTTCATGGCAGCACTGTCAACAATAGCCAAATCATGGGAAGAGCCTAAATGTCCATCACCTGATGAATGGATCAAGAAGATGTGGTTTATATACACAATGGAGTACTACACGGCAATGAGAAAGAATGAAATATGGCCATTTGTAGGAAAGTGGATGGACCTGGAGGGTGTCATGCTAAGCGAAATAAGTCAGGCAGAGGACACAAACCATATGTTTGCACTCATAGGTCTAACAGGAAAACAGGAGAAACCTAATGGAGGACCAGGGGGAGGGGAAGAGGGAAAGAGAGTTGGGGAGAGAGAAGGATACAAAACTTGAGAGACGATTGAATGTTGAAAATGAGCTGAGGGTTGGAGGGGAAGGGGGAGAGGGGGAAAAGAAATGGTGGTGATGCTGGAGGGCACTTGTGGGGAAGAGCACTGGGTGTTGTATGGAAACCAATTTGACAATAAACTATTTAAAAAAATAAATAAAATTTATACTGAGAAAAAAACCAAATTAAGAAAAGTTCTTCAGGTGAGACAGGTTAGACCCCCCAAATTTCAAATTACCCTGACAGTAACACAAGGTGTAGATAGACTTTCCCTTCCCTTTGAATGTTGATTTCTTAAATTCTACATGCTAATGGGGGCCCATTGTTTACCCTCCTGTGAGTTAGTCCTCTGGCCAAGACTCTGGAGGGAGAGCCCGTGAGAGGGAAATTGCAGCCAAGCTGTGAGGAGGGTCCGTTCTGGGGCTGGAGGCCTGGACACATGGGATGGCATTAGCCCACATTCCTAGAGGCTTTCTGTCTGAAATGGATGATCCTTCCCACTATGAGGCTGGGGCTTGACTATGGCTAGAGATGGGGTAGGAGGGACAAGTGTCCTCTGCCCAGGACCCAGGAATTCTACATGATAGCCCCTTCTCTGAATAGTTTCAGTGACTCATCTCATCCAGCCAGTGGAAATGGCACAAAAGCACTGTTCATGAAAGGGAAGGAAGGAAGGAAGGAAGGAAGGAAGGAAGGAAGGAAGGAAGGAAGGAAGAAAGAAAGAAAGAAAGAAAGAAAGAAAGAAAGAAAGAAAGAAAGAAAGAAAGAGGCATAGCAGCACCTGTCTGTTTCTGTGTACGTCCTAGTATGGACCCAGTCTGGAAGGTTTCCTGTGGATGGATGACCAGTTGGCTTCCAAATCACCATGTGGGGGTTCCTTGACTGCTCCTCCAGCCGTCAGACTCAATCCCCAGAAAACGAGTTTATCCATCAACCACCACAGGCCATGGATTCTGACTAACGCTCCTGGAGATAAGGAGGAAAAGTTTAATCAAAACATGTACCCACAATTCCTCAGGGCAGAGCTATGAATCATTTCTGACTGTACCTTGGGACTGGGCAAACCAAAATGCCAATTTTAATTCCAGTAGGAGTGTTTGGTATTGATGGAGCTAATTGTTTCCTCTCTAAATTGCCAAGTAGGGAAGTTTTAGCATTGGAATAAAAATCTCAGGCTAAGGATTTACCCTGCCAACATGTGCATGAGCCCTGAAATTTCGGGCTGGTCACTGAATGTGTGACTCAGTGATGACAGACCTATAAAAATGGAGATGAGTCTAGCAATACTTCACAAGTTCTTAGCAGGTTCCTTTGCAGGGTCAAATGAGTTAATATCTATAAAGTGCTAACAATAGTATTTGAAACTACATAGTATTATTTAAAATTCTCATTGGGTGCACGGTTAGGCATCCGATTTCGGATCAAGTCGTGATCTCACAGTTCATGGGTTCAATCCTGGCATCGGGCTCTCTGCTGACAGCTCGAAGACTGAAGCCTGCTTTGAATTCTGTGTCTCCCTCTCTCTCTCTCTCTCTCCCCCCACCCCCCCACTCACATTCTGTCTCTCTCTCTCTCTCTCTCTTAAAGATAAATAAACGTTAAAAAAATTCTCACAATAACCTTGTGAAATAACTAACCAGCTAGTATTTTTGATAGCTGGGAAAAGAATGGGTTTTTTCCAGATTTAGTGAGGTATGACTGACAGGTGACTATTGTACGATGTGAGTTTTTTTTAGCATGTACAATGTGATGGTTTAATGCACATATACATTATGAAATGATTATCACAATCAAGTTAATTAACACACTCATCACCTCACCTAGTTGCCATTTCTTGTGTGTGTGTGGAGTAAAACACTTCAGATCTACTCTTTTAACTAATTTCAGAGATATAATATGTATAATTAACTACTCTCACCATGTACATTAGCTTCCTAGAACTTGTTTTCCTTATAACGGAAAATTCAGGGGTGCCTGGGTGGCTCAGTCAGTTAAGCGTCCAACTTTTGGCTCAAGTTATGATCTCACGGTTTGTGGGTTCAAGCCCTGCGTTGGGCTTTGTGCTGACAGCTAGCTCGGAGCCTGGAGCCTGCTTCAGATTCTGTGTCTCCTTCTCTCTCTGAACCTCCCCTATTCATGCTGTCTCTCTCTGTCTTTCAAAAATAAATAAAAACACAAAAAATAAAAAAGAAAGAAAATTCATACCCTTTGACCAACATCTTCGCATACCCCAACCCTAGAACATCCCGCCAAAGCTACTGTTCTCATCTCTGTTTCTATGAGTTCAACATTTTTAGATCACACGGTATTTGTCTTTCTGTGTCTGGCTTATTTCACTAGTATAATGCCTTCCAGGGTCATCTATCTTCTTGGAAATGGTAGGATTACCTTCTTTCTAATGATTGAATAATATTCCATTGTATCTATTTACCACATTTTCTTTACCATTCATCAATTGACAACACTTAGGTTGTTTTCATATTTTGATTATCGTCAGTAATGCTCCAATGAGCATGGGGTGCATGTGTCTCCTTGAGAACCCAACTTCATTTCCTTTGGATAAATATCTAGAATTGCGATTTCTGGATCATAGGGTAGTTTCATCTTTAAGTTTTTGAAGAACTTCCGTACTGTTTCCCACAGTGGCTGCACCAATTTATATCCTCACCGACCGTGCACACGGGTTCCTTTTGGAAGAGAATATTGAAAATGAGCTAGCATTTTCCAGGCACTGTGCTAAATTCATGATAGATTTATCTGGTTAAATCTTCGTCACTCTTAGAGACTTAATTTATATATTTTTATTATATCATCGAAAAAATATTTGAGTGGTTTACATAAATTCATAACATAAAATTATAGAAAAATAAAGAAGTTCCAAGAAAAAGAAAAGCCCAGAATAATAGGAGGAACATAGCAAGGATCCAATATCCTCTTAGTAGATGATGATTCAAAGGCTCTGAGAAGTTTCAGCGCATTCTCCGGGGTGGTGAAGAGCTGAGCCAGGGAGGAAGTCCCGTCTCTCCTGGTTCTGGTGCAGTTACAGATGGTTTTGCCCAGCTAGATGGGGTGGACAGAGGGGAAGAAAGGGTGTGTTGGCCAAATGGACATGTGAGAGTTGCAGAAAAGATGGGAAGGAATAGGAGAAAAGTCAGCAGCAGAAAAGAGAGAACAGAGGGAAGGAACTGTAGGTGAAAGTCAAATCCACAGGGAGTGGAGGGGGCCCTGGTGAGGAAAAGGATAAGGGAAGTGGCCAAGCTGAGTCAAGGGCTTCCTTTTTCTTAGAGAAGGCGTCACCAGGGTCCAAAATCAATGCCCGTACCCACAGGGTAGCAATCTGCTCCCTAGTCCTAGAAATGGAAATCCTGGGCCCCTTTGAAAATACTATTTTGAAGTAAAGGGCTGACAAGATTATACCAGAAGCACAGATATGTCTCATAGGAAGCATCTATCCTACTGCTGGAGAAGCAGGATTCTGAGTCTCAGATATCCCTGGTTATCTGCATTCAACAAACTTACCCGCCACTTACTGCAGGCCAAGTGTAGGCACGTGGGGGTCAAGGTTAACAAGGCATGATGCAGAAATTCACAGTTTGATGGGGAAAACAGACGTGAAGCTTATATTTAAGACACCGTGCAGTAAACATTTCTTTGGGGACGTATCCTGTCTGCACGGCTTTGGGGTCCGGGGTTGGGGCATCCCATTCCGCCTGGGGGCATGAGCTGAGGTTTCAACAGAGGAGGGTGTACTTGTCTGACTCATAAGGATGGGCGTGCATGTACCAGACAAGGGAAGGAGAAGAAAATTCCAGGCAGAGAGCTGCGTTCCCTTTGGAACTGTGAGTCCGGTAGGATCTGAGTGGCCAAATGGGAGGCTGGACAAGTGGGGAGGAAGTCAGGTGGGGAATGAGGTCTGAAGGCAGCCTCTAGGCAGACTACTAATGACCTTCTATGTTAAATTCTTACCTAAATTGTGCTTGCTCCGAAAGTGCTCTAGGACTGCCTGTTCAAGTGCACATGCATTTCCTGCAGGCAGGGGGGCCTAGTAGAGCTGTGAAAGGCTGGCCATGCAGCCCCCCTGGTGACAGCGTGGAGATGGGCTGCAGGGATACAGAGACGGAAAGGCTTGGAAATTTCCCAAGAGACAAGGGCCTGGAGGGCAAGCAGGGTGTGGGGCTGGAGAGACACACTTAGATCGGAGGCGTGATGGTTAGGATGCCGTGACAGGCTGTGGGGTCAAGAGAGGAAGGAACTGAGGGCTGACACCGTGGGTTACAGCTTTGGGGCGCGGGCCAGATAGTGATGACACACATTTCAGGGAACCCAAGCTTAGTATAGGCTCGAAAATCATTTCCCAAAAACTCCAATTCTGTTTTAAAATAATCCAGTTTCGCTGGTTGTCCAGAACACGACATGACACCAAGCGACAACACACTGCTCGGGTCTTGTGAGCTGTGTCAACTGGGACAAATCCTTCACTTTCTGACAAAATTTGGGTAAAATCTACTCCCACAGAATTGGGAATGTGGCTAGTAATTCATGTGAGCAATCTAGTCATGACCCAAAAGTTGGGGTAACTACAGGTTAGTTGCCTTTGGGGAGAAGAATTTTGCCGGATGGACACAGGTCCTGGGGAGCGGTGGTCGGGTCCTTCTCTCTGCCCTCCCTTCTTCCTCTGGGTTTTCATAGCTAGATTGGCAATTCAGGGAAGCTGGATGTTCGTTTTCTTATAAATAAAAAGAGACAAATTGACTCCTTCTGGACTTTTATTTGTGGATTCCGAATTTAGCTTACTGAACAAATAGACATTTCAGTTTTAATATTTAAAATCATTCTTTAAAAAATCACTCAAATGAGTCCATTGTCTCAGTGGATATGAATGTTTCCAGTTTCTTATTTTTTAATTTTTTTAATATTTATTTAATTTTGAGAGAGAGTGACAGAGCAGGAGTCGAGGAGGGGCAGAGAGAGAGACACAGAATCAGAAGAAAGCTCCAGGCTCTGAGCTGTCAGCACAGAGCCTGATGCGGGGCTAGAACCCACAAACTGCGAGATCCTGACCTGAGCTGAAGTCAGCCACTCAACCGACTGAGCCACCCAGGCACCCCAAATGTTTCCAGTTTTTATGTCCCTATTAGTCTTAGGTCGTCGGTTTTTATTCCTTGAGAAGCCATGGCTGGAGCAGCAGTGAGGAGTTGCGTGGACCCATGCACAGAGATGCCAACGTGCCTTCTCACATCGGGTCTCTGCTGGGCATGCTGAGCTTGGAGGTGGGTGGACAACACTCACAGCCTCCTCTGGTCTCTGTGTGCTTCTAGATCCTAGCACCTCAAATCACATGATCATTTATATACCCCTTGCTTGTCTCTCTCCCATATGAAACCTTGAACCTTACTTAAAAGCAGGGACCTTGTTTTATTCCTGGTTTTATTCCAGCACCTAACACAAGAGTGGCCACAAAGCAGTTAGTGGAATGTGAGTGTGAGTGAGTGAGCGAGGGCGCACGTGCTCGGTCGGGATATGGGTGGAGAGGTCTACTGCTCCTCTGTGTCCCAGAGGCGACTCTGGGCGGGGTAGAACTGGGGTGATTCATGAGACATGTGTATACAGGAGACCCCACCTCGGGGGAACTGGTCATAGCACTGGGCGCAGGTTGGGAAGATAAACTATGGGGCCTCTGGTCTTCCCCAGGCTAGTTTCCCAAGCCCTTTCTAATAAAACTGTGCAGATATCCGTTTCGAGAAGGGTGGAAGGAGCATCGGGCTACCGGGTCGTTCTCCATTGTCAACCTGGACACAGCACCGTTCTCTCCCTTGCCTGCTCGACGGAGTCTAAGGTTCCTGTACTTTAACAGGTGCATACATAAGACGGTTTGGGATTGGGTGGGCTGGAAGCTCTCCTGCCCAGTGGTCAAGGCCACTCAGTGCTCTGCCCGCTTTCTGTCGGCCTCTCTGCACTAAGTGTGTGCAGCCAGGATCGGCTCTCAGGAGCAGGAGAAAGGAGAGCACCGGTGTCTGGGTTGATGTCGCTCTCCTGGGAACGGCGTTATCTCTGTCCTTTCTAGCACGTAGGCTTTGTAAATAGACCGGGGTCCTGACTTCCCTGCTTTGTTAGTGTGCGCTATCGTCAGGACCTGGAGCCACTTGGTCTTTCTGTCAAAGACACTTGTTTATGTGTCGTCTAGAAAGCCAACGGCTGCCCGGGAGGGCGGGCCAGCTTGCCTGGGGACGTGTGCGTGGAGTACAAGCCAGAGTGTATCTTGTCTCCTTTTTTGATTTGCTGGCCTTGTGGGAACTCAATGTTATTTAAAAAGTAAATACATTTTGCCAAATTTCCACAGAGAGATGCCAAATTGCTTTGAGTCTTCTGGTAAATTACCATGTTTCCCATCCTTCTTGGAATGATATTCTAAACTATGTTCTATAATTAGGCTTTAAATTAGGTGTTATTCACTTCAGACCAGATACCAGACACCATTACCAGAAAAAAAGAAAAAAAAAAAAAAGAGACTGTCAGGTTGAAAAGAGTGTCCCTTATAATATAAAACCTCCTCTTTTTTTTTTATTATGGTAACATGCACAATATAAAAATCCATCATTTCAACAACTTAAAAATGGCACTTAGTAAATTCACAAGGTTGTGCAACAATCATCATCATCCAGTTCTAGAAATTTTTCATGATTCCACTTATTCTCGTTTTTCAAACACTAAAATTCTGTCTGTCTAATAAATAAACTGAAATAATTTCAGTAAACTAGTGACTGAGGCAGTCCATTCATAAATATCGTTATATTATTATATCATATATTGACCATCCACAAGGGACTAAATTCCTGGTGTGGACCATTTTGAAAAGTAAACATTGTAGAGTTTTATATATATATATATATATATATATATATATATATATATATATATGTATTTTAAAAAGTTATTAGATAGATGTTTGCAGTGCTTGGCCAGCTCAGTCAGAGCATGAGATTCTTGATCTCTGAGTTGTGAGTTTGAGCCGCATGTTGGGTGTAGAGATTACTTAAAAATAAAACCTTAAAAAAAGTCATAAGGAAAATATTTATGTGGATAAATACATTTGCAATAATATAGTGAAAAGATGTATAGATTTTATTGACTATATTAAAATTTTCCTTAGTTGGAGGGAAGGTAAAAAATTGACAGATAGAATATTTTATTATTTTAAAAAAGTTTTTTTTTTTTTAACATTTATTTACTTTTGAGAAAGCAGAGCATGAGTGGGGCAGGGGCAGAGAGAGGGAGACACAGAATCTGAGGCAGTCTCCAGGCTCTGAGTTGTCAGCACAGAGCCCAATGTGGGGCTCAAACTCATGAACTTTGAGACCATGACCAGAGATGAAGTCAGATGCTTAACTGACTGAGCCACCCGGGCACCACAACATATGAATATTTTAAAGAAATCTGATTTTATTGTTTTTATGTTCATAGAGTATCTGCTAATGGAAAAGGCAGGTAGGAATATATTTAATTATTTTGCTAAGCAAACATAATGATGTAGATATAGAGATACATATAGATTTATAGTAATATTATTTATTATTATTACCCATAATAAGAAGACAGAAAACTACTGGTAATTATCACATTGGGGATTTAATAGCAATATTTGTATATGATGATTTTTTAGGAGCTCTCCCTGCTTATTCCACTTTTAAGCAAACTATATCTTTACTTCAAAAATTTTTTTCTAGAAAATACTCTCATGGGAAATTCAAATTTAAATTTCAGTGAATCACAAAAAACTGCTAGAACTGATGAACAATTCTGTAAAGTTGCAGGATCCAAAACCAATCTACAAAAATCTGTTGCATTTCTACACACTGCTAATGAAGCAGCAGAAAGAGAAATTAAACAAACAATCCTATTTGCAATTGCATTCTAAATAATAAGATACCTACAAATAACCCCAACCAAAGAGGGATTATAGAACACTTATGAAAGAAATTGAAGAGAACACAAATAAATGGAAAGATATTCCATGCTCATGGATTGGAAGAATAAATATTCTTAAAATGTCTATACTACCCAAAGCAATTTACACATTCAATGCAATCCCTACCAGATTGCCAACAGCATTTTTCAAAGAGCTAGAACAAAATCCTAAAATTTGTATGGAAGCACAAAAGACTCCAAATAGCCAAAGCAATCTTGAAAAAGAAAAGCGTAACTGGAGACATCACAATTTCAGACTTCAAGTTACATTACAAAGCTATAATCATTGAAACAGTACAGAACTGGCACAAAAATAGATCAAGGAAATAGAATAGACAGCCCAGAAATGAACCCACAACTATAGAGTAAATTAATCTTTGACAAAATAAGAAAGATTATCCAATGGGAAAAAAGACAGTCTCTTTAACAGATGGAGTTGGGAAAACTGGACAGCAACATGCAAGAGAATGAAACTGGACCACTTTCTTACACCACACACAAAAATAAATTCAAAATGGATTGAAGACCTAAATATGAGACCTGAAACCATAAAAATCCTAGAAGAGAACATAGGCAGTAACTTTTCGGACATTCGCAATAGCAGCATCTTTCTAGATATGTCTCCTGAGGTAAAGGAAACAAAAGCAAAAATAAACTATTGGGACTACATCAAAATAGAAACTTCTACACAGTGAAGGAGACAACAAAACTAAAAGGCAACCTATGGAATGGAAGGAGATATTTGCAAATGGCAGATCCAATAGAGAATTAGTATCCAAAAGATATAAAGGACTGACATAACTCAACACCTGAAAAACAAATAATTCAATTAAAAATGGGAAGAAGATATGAAAAGACATTTCTACAAAGAAGACATATAGATGGCCAACAGACACATGAAGAAATGTTCATTATCACTTACCACCGGGGAAATGCAAATCAAAACTACACTGAGATTATCGCCTCATACTTGTCAGAATGGCTAAAATCAACAAAACAAGAAAAAACAGGTGTTGGCAAGGATGTGGAGAAAAGGAAACCCTCTTGAACTGTTGGCGGGAATGTAATCTGGTGCAGCCGCTGTGGAAAACAGTATGGAGTTTTCTCAAAAAGTTAAAAACAGAACTACCTTAAGATCTATCGATTGCCCTATTGAGTATTTACCCGAAGAATACAAAAACACTAATTCAAAGGGATACACACATCCCTAAGTTTATTGCAGCATAACTCACAATAGCCAAGATATGGAAGCAGCCCAAGTATCCAGTGGTTTATGAATGGATACGGAAGACATGGTGTATAGGGGCACCTGACTGGTTCAGTTGGTAGAGCATGTGACTCTTGATCTTGGAGTCATGAGTTCGAGCCCCACACTGGGGCATAGCTTGCACTAAAAATAAAAACTAAATTAAAAAGAAGATGTGATGCGCGCGCGCACACACACACACACACTCACACACACACACACACACACACACTCTGCAGTATTGATTAAGCTGTAAAAAAAGAATGAAATCTTGCTATTTGCAACAATATGGATGGGACTGGAGGGTATGATGCTGAGCAAAGTAAGTCAGAGAAAGACAAATACCATGATTTTACTCAAATGTGGAAATTAAGAAACAAAACAAACAAGCAAAGGGAAAAAAAAGAGGAAGACAAATCAAGACACAGACTCTTGTGGTGCCTGGGTGGCTCAGCTGGTTAAGCATCCAACTCTTGATCTCGGCTCAGGTCATGATCTCATGGTTTGTGAGTTCGAATTCCACCTCGGGGTCTGTGCTGACAGAGTGGAGCCTGCTTGGGATTCTCTGTATTCTTCTTTCTGCCACTCCCTTGCTCATACTCTCTGTCTCTCTCAAAATAAATAAATAAATAAATAAATGAAAAAAAAAAAAAGAAACAGACTCTCAATTATAGAGGACAAACTGATGGTTACCAGTAGAGGGGTGGGTGAAATAGGTGGTCGGGATTAAGAGCACACTTACCATGACGAACACTGAGTAAGGTATAGAATTGTTGAATCACTATATTGTACACTGGAAACTAATATTACACTGTGTGCTAACTGTATTTCAAATAAAAAAAATTTTAAATAAAGTCTATGGTTCCCAAACATAGCCCTGAAAAGGAAGAAGCAGGATTTGAGTGAGAGGTGACTGTGAATCCTCTGTGACAAGTTGCTATGATTTTGGCAAATCGTTTTTTTTTTTTCCAACTGTGGTGAAATAAAATTTATCATTTAAGTCAATTTTAAGTGTACAGCTTAGTGGCAGGCACATTCATATTAGTGTGGAACCGTCACCACCATCCATCCCCAGAAGTGTTTCATCTTCCCAAATTGAACCACTTAATGCCCTTTAAAAAAGGAACCCCCATTTCTCCTCCCCCGAGCTCCTGATGACCAGCGTTCTATTTTCTATCTCTGCTCTAGTGAATCATTCAGTGTGTGTCCTATTTTGACCACCTCACTTCACTTAGTGTAATGTCTTCAAGGTTCATCCACATTGTAGCACATGACAGAATTTCATGCCTTCTTAAGGCTGAAAAACATTCTGTTTATGTACCTACCACATTCTACTTATCCATTGATCCATCGATGGGCACTTGAGTCGCTTCTACCTTTTGGCTATTGTGAGCAATGATGCAATGAACACCAATGTGCAAGTATCTTTTCAAGACCCTGCTTTCAATTCTTTGGGACTATGCCTAGGACTGGATTCACCAGATTATACGATAATTCTGTGTTTAACTTTTTCAGAAACCACCAAATTGTTTCCCCAAACAACTGCACCATTCTACTTTCCCACCAGCAGCGCACAAGAGTTCCAATTTCTCCACATCCTCCCCAACCACTGTGACAGATCTTTTGACTTCTAAGTGTGTGGCAATTATCAAAGAATTAACGTGGTAATCAGTAGGTTATGGTGGTTCGAAACTGAGCGTTGTAACTGAATCACACTCTCCGTGAATTCTAGCTTGCCCCCTGCCAGCTGTGTGACTTTAGGCAAGTGATGTGACTTGTCTGGTTGTTTGTCTACTGAAGTACAAACCGAAGATCACCATACATAGTCCATGGGGTCATCATAGGGCCTCCGTGAAGTCACCATTGTTGACTACTTACACAGTGCTGCCCCTGTAAAAGTTAACAAATGCAACTTTTTGGAAAGAGTTTTTCTTCTTAAGAAAATGTTGATTCTTGAAGAATGACACCTTTTGCCAGTTCAATTAGTAGATATTTATTTCCATTTTTGAAATGTTCCTTCATTCTACAACTATACACATATATCCAGATATCTCAAAGACTTAATTATGATCTGATCTGGAAGATGAGAAGTTGATATGAGACCAGAGTAAGTCATGGAAAGAAGCTACCTTAAAAGAAACTACTTGCCTTGTTTTGAATGGAGGGAAAATAGGGTGGGAATAAGAGGGATGGCACATGGAAAATCCAGCGGGAAAGTGGGGTCCAACACACGAAGACTTGGAGGAAGATTCTATGTCAAATAACAGCACAAACTGGCTAGAACCTGGGATCCTTTGGTTTCCTAGACCTAAATTTACCTCCCTTTAGAACACCATGGAAACATTCTTTCCTCTTTCAAGTATCACTGCTTCTTAAGTACTCCAAGGAGTGGATGAATACAACTAGTAATACGTGGTGGGTGCTGAATGTGGCCACAAAACTGGTCAAAAAGTCCTAACCCGTGCTCAGTTTTCAATCCTGCATTTCACTTTGACGGTAGGACATTAGCAAGGACTTGTACTGCTGAGTCCCTTG
The DNA here is from genome assembly GCA_004023785.1 of Mungos mungo. NCBI lineage: Eukaryota > Metazoa > Chordata > Mammalia > Carnivora > Herpestidae > Mungos > Mungos mungo. The sequence goes on along the minus strand of PISW01002572.1, from coordinate 110,750 downwards.
CTCTTCTCCTTAATAGCTTGGCAATGTCAAAGGGGCTTTAGAGAGAAACTAAATATTCTTACAGTTCTTGGCAAATGGTAGCCCTTAGCTTTTTCTCCATTTTCTCCTCCCTTCTCCATTGTCTCCAGATTAAAAAAAAAAAAAAAAAAAAAGAGACACCATGAAAGACTTCGTGTCAGGTAGAGCCAGCCCCAGGACCATACCTCTAGCAAAGTCCTTGACAGAAAATTCTCCATGCTTGCCTGTGTCTTTCACTCTCTGAAGAGGGAAATTCTGTCACTACCTCTGGAATTTTGTTTAGGTTTCTACTGGCAGCCAAGTTGGACTGTGGCTCTTGTGCTCCAACCTGTAGGACTTTAATATCATTTTAGGAAGAGTGGTGGCAGGAGAGGGGCTTTGCCATTGGTGACACTGAAGCTAAGCATGACATACTTCACTTTGAGACAAAATATTTCATTCTGGTTCTTGAGGTAGAGCTGTATTCCTATATATTCCTTTGCTGGTAAGCAAGTTAAGATGGTCTAAAGACAGAGGTGCCCCAGGTGGTTCAGTCAGTTAAGTGTCAGACTTCAGCTCAGGTCATGATCTCATGGTTCATGAGCTCAAGCCCTACGTCAGGCTTGGCGCTGACAGCTTAGAGCCTGGCGCCTGCTTCGGATTCTGTGTCTCCCTCTCTCTGCCTTTCCTCCATTCAAGCTCTCTTTCTCTCTTTCTCTGTCTCAAAAATAAATAAATAAACATTAAACTTTTTTTTTAAGAATAAGATGGTCTAAAGACAGAAAAGGTGACACTCTCTAAAGTGTGTTAGATAGAAGCGAGATCGGTGGAATATTGCTCAACAAAAATGATTTGGAGCCAAGACAAAAATTCATGATAATCCTGAAGAAGAACCTGGGTGTGGATGGGAAGAGGAGTTGATCTAGGCACAAGGCAATTGATCCAGGGAAAGACACTTTATGCAAAACTCCAATGGGAAGAAAACTCAAAATTCTTTAATAGTGAGAACAGAAGGTTAATTCTCCCTTCCTTAGGACCATTGCTAGTTATCTATTCCTTAAAATAATTAGTAGAGAACATACATATCCACATGGAGAAATAGAAATAAAATAACCTGAATTATACCTCTAAGCAGGAAATTGGAGACCTGGCAAAGGAAATAAAAATATCAACTTCCAGGGTAAATTTGTTCTCATTTTTGCTATTGTCCTTTGATCTGGAACAAGCATGTAGTGTTTTTCTTTAATGTAGAACTCAACCATTATTATATAAGTGCATAATATAAAATAATATATTTACTATATAATAATTTAATATATAATATATATTTATCTGTTATATAAAATAATGCATATGAAAATATTTATGTAAGTAAAGCAAAACTTTATTTTCTAACTTCAATAATATTGTAAAAATGGATATGGTGTAGCAATAGAAATTTTCTTAAAACTTCTTCAAGATAAGCATATTGTTGATACATTCAAATACACATAGGCATTGACCTTCAGGAAAAAAACATATATAACAACATCCTTACAATGTCTATTTTTCATCTTGAAATTTGGAAGTGATGTGTTTCAGAGAGACACTGTTTTCTCCATTTTACCTTTCTACTGGGAACAATGAAAGTATAAATATTTTTTACAAACATCTTTTAAGAAAGTTGGAGGATGATCTTATTCTGGAAAAGCAGAGATTGAAACTGATTTACTGCACTCAAAATTCATTTTCTGGTTTTTTTTTACTGCGTTTGTTTTATTTGTGTTTGGTTTTCGGTCTTTAAATCAGAGTTCCCAGCTGCAAAAGTTACTTGACCTTGTTGAGAAACTTGAAGACACACAATTTTTATGGAATTCCTGAACGGTACTTGAAGCAAGGTCAACCCCCAGCCTTGATGTCATGAAGCAGGCCTCCGATAAGTTGAGGTCTCACTGACCCCATGGAAAATTACAGATTGATACTTCTTTTGTTGGACAGCCTGTGATTTCATTAATTTCATTGACAGTAATTCTGAGTGAAATTTATGAAGGCCACAAGGTACAGAGTTAGTGAACCGCACGAAATGTCAGCATGCCCACTTTGGACTCTGCCATCCGTATTTCTCTCCCTCTACTCCCAACCCATACTGTTTGCTTTGGCAGGTGGCTTTTTCTAAGTTAATTTGTAATACTTCCACATTTCACCATGACCTCACTTGAGGTACATTACTGACAACCCTAGAAGAACTCTCTATGCCACTGAGCGCTGTGGACGCTTTACTGTGGATATTTTGGTTTCCACGTAGGCACCGCACTCCAATGCACCACACGCTTGCTACACACACCACACATACCCTGTCCCTGCACACACACCTACGTGTCCCCTGCAACCCACCGCCTCCCACCCACAATGTCTCAGAGACAACACCTTCAGAACCACTTTCCTAAGTTCTAGGCCAAATGTACTCTTCTGTATCTCGTAATCACACTGAGCAATGGCTTTTTTCTGCTCCCGGTCTGTTTCCTGGTGTTAATCAAACAGGATCCAGTGTCCGCGCTGGCCCACTGGCATGGTGCCTCTTTCTGGCCCCAATGCTGGATACGGGGGTAGGTTCGTCAAAACTAAGGAGACAGCTTCTGTTGGGGCTGTTGAGAGAAATGCACACTCACTTTTTCAGCCGGGTTTGGAGTTGTGGGACTTCATCTTGGAACTGTTTCAAGTGTTCCTCCCACCACGAGGAGAGTGCCTTTTTGAGTACAGAGTTGTCACAGAGTGCAGCAAACAGGGACATGGTATGATGTGGAGTCCAAGCCCGGGTCCCTGTCAAGTGACCCTCCTGGCACCTCCCCACCTGTGACCATGAAGCTTCATTTTTGCCTCAATCAGTTTCAGTTGGATTTTTCTGTCACTTACAATCTGAAAGGTCCTGACTGGTCAATGATATGAAGAGAAAATTAGTCTGTTCTCTTTCTGAGATAGTTTGAGGAGACAGCATTCCTGCAGGGCTGACATTTTAATTTGTGTGTTTAAAAGGAAAATACCTTTTTCCATCAGTAAACCTTATATTTACAAAGAGAATCCCAAAACATAAGTTATAGAAATTATAACAGAGCATCTTATGATGCTGTGATACTACAAATGAAAAGAAATATTTTTGTTTTGATGAATATAATTTTTGGTTAGGCATTTTACATACTGTGTCTAGATTAAATAAGCAAATAGCCATCAATAAAAAACGTTAAAGGCAAAGCTTCTGTATTTTAAAGAGAAAGATGGTTTATCAAAGACAAGAGGAGACAAATGCCATCTAACTGTAACCCAGAAAATCAAATCTAGTAACAAAACAATGGGATAGCTAAAATATAAATATGAAAAATGAAATATCTCTGTATTTAATCTCTCAGAATTTTAAACATGAACAATAATTACAATAAAGTATTACTGAGTATTTTAATCAATACCTAACATTATTACATCTGTACTTTTAGTATTTTAGTACTCTGTGGGGTGTTGTTTATAAACGTTTATTTTGAATGAGAAAAGAACCACCACAAATTAGAAATTTAAAAAGATTAGCAATACATCACAGAATGATCACCAAATCCAAAAAACCTCCACATAGCTTATTACTGTGTCTAGGAACTTATATATTATTATATACATTACATATAGTATTGTATATTATTATATAAAGATATAATAATTATACATTGTTATATAGTATTAAATTATTTATTATTTATGTGAATTGTTTAACATATCTCTATAACCCTTTTATCTACATTTTTTGGTGACAAAGTCTTTAAGTGCCTCCCGTACAACATTGGCTTTGTGATAGAATTTTCTACAGAGTACGAAGCTAAATCTGTTTTTCCTTTAGTGTGATTGACAGATTGTTAAGTTCTGATAGTGTGAACAGATTTCTTTATGTTTCACAACTTGTTATTGATGATGTAAATATTTACAATTATTGTCAGATTTGGGGAAATTTTTATCAAATTTCTTTCCCATATGAGTATAACTTCAGCACAGGTCACAATCGAGCCCTGGGTTGGGTTCTGTGCTGATAGCTTGGAGCCTGGAGCTGGCTTTGGGTTCCGTGTCTCCTCTCTCTGTTCCTCTCCCTCTCACACTCTGTCTCTCTCTTTCTCAAAACTAAATAAACATTAAAAAATATATATTCCCCTGGGGAATCCGAAACAATGTGTTACGAGGGGACGGGTTTGTCAGAGGAGGAAGTTCAGGCTCTGGGGCTGGCCTGAGGTTTCCAGATCTCAACGACCCTGTGGAGAATAGAAGGAAATATTCTATTTGAGCTGAGTCTTTGAAAGATCTTCCCTACATAACAGAGCCATTCTAGAAGGAACCCTGTGTCCGTGCCCCTGCAACTCTCCCACATTTGCTGTGATGTGCCAGCAAGCTCTTGGCAGGGAATCAGGGAGGAGTGGTGGATGGGGAAGGGGTTGTCCCATGGAGCCCTTGCGTCCGAGGGAGAAATACCATGGACCAGAGAACACGACAAATAACCCCCTCCTACTGGTGGCGTCCAGGAGACGCTTGGCATGGGTGGTCCCAACAAGTCCACTTGAATATTTGCTCTGACCTAAAAGAGCTTGGTGTCCTTTCATGAATCCCCACCTCAGGTGCCAAAGAAGGGCACGTTACCTTGAGGTACAGTAATCTTCTAGGCATGAAAAGTAAAAGCACATTTGAAATACTGCCTCCTTGAACCAAGCTAACATCTTCATCTTTGCATTTCATGAAGAGATACAGCCAACAAAATTGTGCCTTCATCTTTAAGAATTACTTATCAAAATTGGGAAATGTGTTGTCTTGCCTAATTCTATCCTGGCAAAAATTGCCTTGATTATTCCATCCAGGGTAAATTTTTTGGCATTTAGAACCATTGGGTCACAAGAAATATTAGATATATTGGCTTTTCATTTATGTACAACATTTTTTAGGGACCTGTGTGGGGTGATCAGCAAAATAAATTCTTGAGTACAATAACTATATTACATTAGGATAAAATTCTGAAAGGAATGTGGAGACGTACAGTGCTTGAAGAGAAAATGGACTGAGGCCATACTTCTGACTTTCTCCCAAACTAGCTCTAGTATTTTATACAGATAGTGGGAGTGAATGAATGACTACGGGACTAGGTGCTTTTGACAGTGAGAGGTTTTAGCTCCAAAGTTAAGTGTTCCCGATACACTGGAACTCATTCTTTGCAAGGATTTAAGATAAACATTTTTGCATGGCAACGCATCGAGATGCAATGATGGAAGGTAGTTTGGGAAAATTCTTGTTGGAAACGGGTGTTCCCAATCACTTTATAGATGAAGCCACAATATTGATGAAAACAAACCCCCCTTGACATTCAGGTTAACATAAAGATGTGGAAGGTTAGCACTGAAGAACCGAGTACAGGAGTGGCCCTGCATGTTGTCATAGCATAGGTGCTATTTAGAGCCAGGAAAAGAGAAGCACCATTGCCCATACAAAAGACCTCCCCAATTGTGTATCGCTTATTTCCTCACATTGTGGGCTTTCAGGATCTCCTGGCAAACGTGGGGGTGAGTCAGGGCCTAGATAAGGCATCTGGAAATCTCTCTGTGAGTCTGAAGAAGTAACAAGGCAGCCACCCATTTTATCACAGATGCTTTGGGTGGTGCCAAGGGCACGTGGTCCAGTGGTGCCACGGTGAAGGCAGGTTGAGCCACGCTCTAGCCACGTGGACAAGAGAACTCAGCTGCAGAAGGGTGAGTCCCCACTGACGGAAAAGCGCAGGGCAGTGCCCAGCACTTAGAAAGAACTGACAAATCCTTCTCTGTATGAATTCCTTCAGAGCAGCCTTAAAGATACATCATGAAAGGTTACAATCCAGAGAGCATTTGAATAGCCTATTATTTCCCCTAGAAATATGCAAGCAGTGAAGAAATGACCTTAGCACCTCGCTGTTCCCGGGGCATGAGTCTACTGCCCAACTGGTTCAGCCTGAGCTTTCTGAGTTCCTCCCCGTCAGGGGGGCCCCTTGCTCCCCCTCCCCCAGGGCCAGGCTGTGGTGACAAAGTGCCTGTGGAATGTTCACAGGCACCTTCCAATCCACGTGTGCCAACAACCCTGGCCCTCGGCCGCCCTCCTGACCGCCCTTTTCTGCCATGCTGTTTATTCAAGTCCAAAATGCAGACCCATTTTTGTACCTCTCACATTCCCCTGTCCCATAGCTAATAGTGTATTTACTGATGAATTTATTTTTATCGAGGCAAAATATACACAACATAAAATTTACCACTTTAGTTGTTTTTAAGCATCCAGATTTGTAAATTCACATTATTGTGCATCTTCCATCTCCAGAACTTTTTCATCATCCCAAACAGAAACTCTGTGCCTGTTCACCGGTGACTTCCATCCCACCTCCCTCCCTCCAGCCGCTGGTGTGCTCTATTTTACTTTCTCTTTTGTGAATTGGACGGTTCTAGGCACCTGATGGAAGCCGGATTGTATGGTAATTGTCCTTTTGCATCTGGTGTATTTCACACAGCATCCTGTCTTCCAGGTTCATCCCTGTGGGTGCCTGTGTCTGAATCTCCTTCCTTTTAAAGGCTGAATAATTTTTTTATTGCATGTAAATGCCATATTTTTTCATCCATTCATCTGTCAATTTTGAATAGCTCCCTAATCTTACTAATCACCATTTGATTGTCATTCCATTACTCGACTTGACACTGATTTCCTTCATTTTATGGTTTGTCTTAAAATTCTTCTCTTTCCAAAAGCCTAAATGTCCATCGACTGATGAGTGGATCAAGAAGATGTGGTATATACACAATGGAGTACTATATTGGAATGAGGAAATGAAATCTGGCCACTTGTAGCAAAGTGGATGGACCTCAAGGGTGTCATGCTAAGCGAAATAAGTCAGGCAGAGAAGGATAGATACCATATGTTTGCATTCATAGGTCCGACAGGAAAGACCTGGCAGGGGACCATGGGGAGAGTAAGGGGGAAAGAGAGCGGGGGAGAGTGAGGGACACAGATCAAGGGAGACTACTGAATACTGAAAACGAACCATGGACTGAAGGGGGAGGGGGAGGGAAGGAGGGGGTGATGGTCACGGTGGGGGGCACTTGTGGGGAGAAGCACTGGGTGTTACATGGAAACCAACTTGACAATAAACTATTAAAAAAATAAAGTTTCTTATTTGTTAAAAAAAACTTCTCCTTCCAGTCCATCCTGTGTACCATCTGAATAATTTACCTAAGATTTCTAATGACCATTCTTCCTCCTGCATCTCTCAAATCTTCACCCCTCATGAACCCAGGCACCGCACCCATCTTTCCTCATCTCCCTGCTTTCCATGGTAGTCCCCCGGTCACCCTACTAATCAGGACAAGAGACATTCTTTGGATGAGTCCTGCAGTTTGGGCACACAGAGAAGCAGAACGTCAGGAAAGGCTTCTCCCTGGAGGGCAGGAGCGTGGTCTGGGAACTCTTCCCCCCCACTTGCCTCACACCCGCCTCGTGACTGTGCCACGCACTTGCTTTCTGGACTATTCTCCATGTCCCACTCTATGAGCCTCCTTGTGTCCCCAAGGGATCCCCACCCCATGGGTGGCTAGATCACACGTGGTCATGAGGGCGGATGCTGGAGGTGGATGGCCTGTCCTCAGACCCCACCTCCGCCAGTCATGGTGTGTGCCCTGGGATAAATCACTTCTCTGGGGGTTAAATTTTCAGTTGCACAACTGTAAGTGGGTCTAGTAGTCACAGCGCTGGGTAGTTCTTGCTGGGTAGTTGCAAATATTAGTACAGCACTATATGTGCAAAGAACTTAGAGCAGGACCAGGCTGTATAGTTAATACGGCAAGATTATTTTTTTGATTATCCTCAACTGGATTGTAAAGAATGCATTTGTTAAGTTTTTCTCTCTCATAAACATCTCTCAATGCTTAGCTATGTGCTGGGTACGGGCATTGCCTCTGCTCTTCAGAACTTTTAATATTCACTTCTGCTTCTTTCTAGAACCCTGCAGTGATGACCGTGCATCACTCTTCCTTTCCGCCTGCCTTCTTCCTTTATTCCCTGCCTCGGCTCCTTCCTTCTACCTTCATCCTTCTTTCCTTTTTTCCTTTCCTTCCCTCCCTCCTTCTGTCCAAGAAGCCCGTGTCAGGGGCTTACCTTGAGCTGGCTACTGCCCCAGATGCAGGTCCCTGCTGCAGGCAGGGAGTCACCCTTCCGCGGAGTGTACTAAATAACGGAGAGGACAAATAATAAATGCACAAGAAACAGAACAAATAATTCGATTCAAGAGAGCAATAAATACTCTGGAAATATCAGGAAGTGTTACAGGAACGGCGTGTGCTGCTTGGGGTACTTCCGTCGAGCCTGGGCCCCCCGAAGAGACAGGCCCTGACCAACACGGCTGAAGGAAGGGAAGGTGTCGGCTCTGCCCGGATCTATAGGAGGAGCAATGTCGGCAGAAGGGAGAGTCACATCCCAGAATCAGGACTGGGCTTGGGGTGGGGGCAGCGAGCCAGGGGGAGGAGGTGCGACAGAAGGGAAATCAGAGAGGTGGGCACAGGGACATGGATTGAGGTCCCTTTGGTTCTGGAAGGTGTGGTGAGGGCATTTGGGTTTTAATCCAAATATGATGGGAAGCCACTTAGAGGGTAGGTGACAGGATAAGTGGGCCAGTGACATGGACTTAGAGAAGTCTCTGCCTAGGGGAGCCTGAGTGGCTCAGTGGGTTGAGAGTCCAACTCTTGGTTTTGGCTCAGGTCATGAACTCACGGTTTGTGGGTTTGAGCCCCATGTAGGGCTCTGCGTGACAGTGCAGAGCCTGCCGGGGACTCTCTCTCTCTCCCCTCCTCTACCTACTCCTTCTCTAAACAAATAAGTAAACTTAAAAAGAAAAGTAAACATTAAAGAAAAGTGTCTCTGCCTATGAGAATCTCTCGGAGAAGCGTGAAAGGATGGCGGGAAGCCCGGGTGGGCACCGCTGGAGAAATTGCCCGGCAACTGCACCCTGAGCACTTGCAGAACCGCGGGTGGCTGGGTCCTGACATTAGCCAGCAGCCCCTGAGCACCGACATCCAGCTCAGGTCTTTTAATGTTCTTAAATCAAATAAGAGCTAAGCAGGTATTGTGTGGCCAGAATCAGACCCCCAGAATCTCAGTCCTTGGACAAAGTAGAAGAGTGAATTTATTAAATTTCTAAGTTCAATAAGAAAATATGTTTTAAAATCGTAAAAACATTTCCCATAAGAAATAAGAGACAGATTTACTCCTTTCATCTCTATCTGATGCAACATATGTTGGAATTTTAAATATTGCATGGGGTGACTTTTTATTGTTTTTTAAAGGCAATTGTTTTCATATTTCAAACATCCTTCTATTAAGAATTTAAATTGTAATTTTTTTCTCTTTTAAGCTAACAAAGAGACAGTGAGTATCTATATTCAATATATGAAGTAATAAAAGGGAGCTGACCTGGGGGAGGGGGGACAAAAGATTGTGGTACAAAGACTTTTGAATTAATTTCTTAGATCTATTTAATTCCATTGACCAATTTGAAAGGAATTCCTCTCCCCTCATAAAATTGTTTATTTCAGGTATTTGTAGATTACTAATCTTAATTCTTTACTCATCTCCTGTCTCCTAATCCTTGTCAAAAGGGAAAAAAGAAGCATTGATTAGCCGAGCTCAACATCAAAGCAAGGATCTTCCCCATAAATCAATCCCTCCATTCTCTTAATTGCTTTGTTGATTCTCCCAAACTTCCCATTTATCTATTGAACTGCTCATTCCTAAAACCTTAGGTTTGTTGTCAGAAATTCTTCCCTTTTATGTTTTTCTGCTACAAGTTATCGTCCACCTAGTGACGCTTGGAAAATCGAGTACTGCTTCCCCTATGAGCAGCACAGAGAACATCAGATTTCAGAAACTCAGCCACATCTCATGTTGGATATGAAACTGATTAAAACTCAAGACTCCAAGTTCCTTCATTCTTTAGAAAGTGCACTCACTTCCCGATAAATACAAAGAGAACCAGTTTGCCTTTGCTGTTTTTACTCTTTTAGAAATGAAATTAATGTGACGAGAGCCTCCTTCTCACCAGACCTGAATATCGATTCCTTTTTTAAGTTCTGAAGACTCCACCAAAAGGGGACATTGATCAGCAAGCTGCCTGTCACTTCCTTGGGTGCAAAGGACACAAGCCCTGTCACCTCCATGCCCCAAAATAGATCTAAAGGTGAAGGGTCAGAGATGAAAGGCCTCTGATTAGTTCTTCTTTGTAATCAGTCTCTGTTTACACCTGTCCTTGGAGTTTAAGATGGACAACGTTAGCTCCCAGGTCCATGCATGGAGGTAGATGAAGCAGAACTCTTATCTTTCTGAGTTTCTGATCGGGACAGATGGATTGTCCGCTTCTGCCTTTTTAGGGAAAAAGCTTATATTTCTTAGGCCTTTCATTTGTTGCCTATGCTACTGGGACATCATTTGTTATAGGAATCGTAATGTTTTTAGGCACTGACTAAAGAACACCCAAATTAATTTCCCCTGGGAAAAAGAACATGCCGACCCTGAGGGACTCCTTTATTCCTTCCTCAAGTTGCACTGAAGCCAGTGACTTCATTATTATACCCGAGCAGAGAGGGTTGGGGAGCCACCTGAAGCCAAGAGAAGGAATGCAAGACGAAGGCCATTACTTTTCTGCGTTCACCGAATGGCTGATGAAATCCAGGAGGGCCACTTACTCTGAACAATTATTTGGGGAAGAGAAGTTTTCCAAAGTTGCCTTGGTTTCACCCATCACCCTCATAGTTAACTCAATGACTGGCCTTTAAAAATGAGGTCATGGTGTGAAATTCTGGCGATCCTTTGTGCGCATTTCACATTTTCTCTTTTCCAGTTTTGGGTTATTGCCTTAAAGCAGGCTGGTATTTCTCATTTGAATTATGCAAATATTCTCCCTTCCTCTCTCACACACGGTCAGGCCCTCATCATTTACGTTCTCACTGAACAAGTAAGAGAAGTTATTTTCACACGTATTTCCCAAGTTCTTTCTAGGCTTTAGAAACGTGAACCTATTACTGGCCAGCATGTCCAAGAAGCCACAAAGAAGGAAGAAATGTGCAGAGTTTCGCTTAATAATAAAAGTGACTCTTCATGATTCAGGCAAGTTCTGCAGCAACATGGCAGGCGAGCATACACCCCGTGATTTGGGCCAAGGACAAGCTTTGGGCCAAGAGCACCTCTCTTCCTTTCTCCTTGCCCCCCTCCTCCATTCTCTTCCTTGTCCATTTTCCCATGTGGAGGGAAAAAGTGGAGCAGGCTTGTCTGGACTCAGTGCAGTGGCTTTTAGTTCTCTTCCCTTCTAGAAGTTGCAAAGTGGTCTCTCAAATCTGCCCAGTGTACTTACTGTCTCCAGGAGGAGTTTTCTCTTCTTGTCCTCGCTTGTTCTAATGTGGAAGCCAGGAAGCAAGTTGAGACTGTGTGTAGCCATACCTGTACCCAGTTTAGTAGGGGAACATTCACTCTATTGTTCTACTCTCCTGGTAGAGCCCTTGTATACAGGAAATATAACTGGCAATTATTTCTTCCACCGGGAGAGTATCACTTATTATAAATACAAGGCACCTCTTCTTGTAAAGCTCAGATGTGATCCACTTGATGGCCCTCACACAGCCCTCGTGGGGAATGATTTGCTGAGAAACAAGTTCCCATCTGTTCAATTTCCCTAAAAATAGATTTCATGTCTGTATCGAACTTTCCTGAATATTTCAATCATTAATAAAACGTAACTCATTTTTTGAAGGGTCCATATAGAAAGACTGATTCTGTTGGTCCCAGTTTTAGGTTGTGACAGTAAAACTTAGCCTAACATAGGATCAACGAAAGTCCGCAGACATGTGACTCACAGAGGAATGTGTCCTCCTCTCTACTTCTCCAGGGACGATTTCACTCTGTCATGAAAGAAATAGGTGGTTTTCAGGGGCCTATCGGCAAATGCTAATCCGACGGTGATAAGCAAAAAATCTAAGCGGTGTTTGTTTTAGAGTATTTTCCATCCACATCAAGCACAGTTGGTAACTCAACTTGTGTCATAAAACAATTCACATAGATACTGAGATTAGTAGAACTTTGAAGACAGTGTCCATCAAGATGTGGTCACTTTGTACCCCACTGCTCCTAAATTCTGCTGAAGGCTGCCTCCTCCCAGTTGTCTGGCCATTCTGGATCACTAATTAACAACACCTGGGTGAGTGAACTCAGCTTGCCCAATGAGTAGATGATGAAATTTAAGCTCATTCCATTAAACCACGTCACCAGTCAAAGATGCCCTTCAGAATTAACCTGATATGATTGGGTTAAATTGATACAGTATTTATCATTTGCTTTTTAAATTTTGTCTGAACTTCACTATAGGTGAGATCTGGGTGGTTCCTTACACAACCCAACAATTGGAAGTCTGGTCTGGAAGACATCCTTGGAGATGTTGAAGCAAGCACCAAAGAACTAGGCTTTCGAAGACATTGAAAGATCACTCCCCATGTACATACTCCTTGCACATGACTATTTAATGATGAGATTGAACTACATATGGTCTTTGGGTCTCTTTCATGAGTTAATCAACACATTAGTTAATCAGCTTGCCTTCTGGCTGTTCTTCTAGTCCCTAAGCGGTCCCTGTCCTGTAACTGCAGTACTGTTCTCCCAGCCTAGGTGCTCATGCAGGATCTTCTCATAGCTCATTCTTTTCACCAAAAAGACCTCCCCTGGGCCTCCCAGAAACCCTCCTGTCAGCTTAGCTACCTGTGGAGTCCCCACGCCTCCCCTCTGTGTGCTCAGGATCCCTGTGGAGTCCCCATGCCTCCCCTCTGCGTGCTCAGGATCCCTGTGGAGTCCCCACGCCTCCCCTCTGCGTGCTCAGGATCCCACACATCCCCATCTGAACCCAGAGTGTGACACACGGTGGGTCTTGTAGACTTGGATTTGTCACTCCCTTTCACTCTTGTTCATAGTGATGTCCCAGCAACAGAAAAACACTTAGCTTCCAGTAATTATTGGTCAAATGAATGTTCAAAGGATAAAGGTGTCACTTCTGCATCCAACAGATTGTTTACCTGTTTTACGACTCACTATCTAGCTGGGTGGGTTGGTTTTCAGAATCTGGGGATGTGCTTCTTTGGAAGTGTAGGCTTCATTTTTTTCAACCTTTTTCTCGCAAAATAATGTCAAACTTAGAGGCCATTTCTAGGGATAGTACAAGAGATTCTTGCATACCTATTACCCCGATACATCAGAAGTTATTTACCATAAACTAATACTGTGATATTCTAAAAAGCTTCATACGCCTGAAAGGGTGAGTAATTCTCTTAGATGTGCTGTAAGTTCAGTCTGTTGATTACATTTATATTTTGAGACTCTATTTACCAAACTGAAATGGATAGTGGAACAGAAATCTGGACAGTTAATCAAGGAAGCTGTAGTGGTTCCTCTTGTCTCTTTTCTTGAGCAGCAAAGTCCACCGGCTCCTGCCCCAACCACCCCCCACCCCCATCTCAGACATAAAATTTGGGGGCAGTTTCCTCAACTTTGCATTGTATGCCTCTGACATTTTCCAGCAGTCCAGTTCTGCTTCTTCCTGGGCCTATTTGCTTCCTTATCTCTTCATTGGAGCTTCTCATCCTCCCTGGCCCCTTCTAGTAGAGAGTCACAAGATGGGGGTAACAAGCAGACAGAATAATGACAAAGTAATGGACACATTTATTATTATTATTATTATTAAAGGTTTTATTTGTAAGTAATCTCTCCACCCACTGAAGGACTTGAACTCACAGCTCAGAGATCAAGAGTGGCATGTTCGGGCTGCCTGGGTGGCTCAGTCGGTTGGGCGTCTGACTTTGGCTCAGGTCATGGTCTCACAGTTTGTGAGTTTGGGCCTAATGTCGGCTCTGTGCTGACAGCTCACAGCCTGGAGCCAGCTTCAGATTCTGTGTCTCCTTCTCTCTCTAACCCTCCCCCACTTGTTCTCTCTCTTTCTCTCAAAGCTCAATAATAATAAATACTAAAAAAATTTTTGAAGAGTGGCATGCTCTATTGACCGAACCAGCCCCGAAGCAGACATATTTAGTTCCCAAACCCTCTTGGGAAAAATTAAAAAGTCACTGCCGTGATCTTAAAGTTCAGAAGGTGGAGGGCAGCAGAATGCAGTGAAGAGCTAATTTCCAGGGCAGAAAGCACCCTGCTCTCCACTGGTTACTCCCAAGGTGCAGCTGTGGAGCCTGGAGGTCACGGCCATTGGTCACTCCCTTGTGTGAGCCTGACAGATAGCGTGCCATCATGGCGCACTGCCATTGCTGGTTTCACACTATTGACCCAGGGGGATGAGTTGCCTCATCGCCTATCCTGTGCAGAAACTCGCCACTTGTTCCCTCCCGCACAGGCAAATATTTACCAGCTCTGTGGATATCCAAGCGTATTAGCAGGAAGGAGGCAGACGGCAGTGTGGCCAAGTCCGTCTGGGGTCAGACGCCAAGGGGCACGGGGGCTGGGCGTGTCCTTGCTCTGGTGGTGGGAACAGTAGTAGAGAGAGAGAGAGGCTTGAACTCTTTGGGATTCAGATCAGTGTTGAAATAGTTGTCTTCTGTATAGTCAGACTTGAAAATAATCTTGGCCTCAGTTACAGATTTGTAGATTCTGTGAATTTCCTGATTGTCAAGATTAAGGCCTAGGAAAGAGAAAAGGAGGGGGTAAGAAGGGGAAAAAAGAGAGAAGGGAGATGAAGAAGGAGAGAGAAAGGAAAGAAAGGTCCTTGCGGAAGGAGGGGGCGGCTGTGTGAGATTTGCTTCCTTTCGCTAGCTAAGGTTCCTGGGCCCTGGGGACGTGGCTTGCTCTCCTGATACAAACTAAAACACAGGAATGGCAGGGTCCCATGGAGAGAGAGAATCAAATGTCTAGATGAATTGAATTATTAGATTGTTCTTGCAAGTGGAAACGTACCTTCCAGTGAGGATGTAGGACCCAGTTAAAGCCCAGAGCCTGAGAAGACGGGAGATCAAAAATCAGAAATACATTTGTTGAAGCATGCATGAAGACAGCCCTTGATTTGTAATCCTCACAGTAATCATGAGAGAGTGGTACTTTGATCCCCTCTGGATGAGAGAGGCTATCTCAGCCAGGAAGGGTCAACAATCCACTGAGTCCCCACAACCCGTAAATGACACGGCCAGCCATCCGTTATCGTCTGACTCCAAATCCTACGCTCATTTCTCCTGAAGGCCAGAGAGCAACAGATGTGGGCTGCAAACAAATCTAAGGGCAAACAGCACCAGGGGAGCAAAAGCAGGGCACAGGCAGCCCGAACTGGCAGGTGGTGCAGGTGGGCCGGGGACTGGAAGGATCTCGAAGGCTCCTGGCTCCCACACAGCCTGCCCCGCTGCGAGCAGTTGGCGGCACACGTTTCCTCACGTTGCACACCCATTGTTCTGCCTTTAGGGCAGGGTCTCACTGTCTATCACAGACGGACATGGAATTGGTCTGGAATGGTTTCCTCTCCCCACAGTCTTCTTGGTTCCGTATTGATACATGACTTTTAAATCTAACATCCTTGCAGATGTGAAAATCAGGCTGATCTATCCACGTCAGAGCCAGAACGGTCAGTGTTGGGGTGTTTTCCCCCCTATTTTAACCGAGACCACACGTTTGCCTTTTCCAGTCCTCCAAGATTGCTTAGTGTAAAAAATGGACTCGGTTTCCCTGGGCCGTCTGGCCATTGGTCGGAGATGTGTGGCGTCAGTGCTCTTGGCGCTCTCTCGGAGCTTGACTTCACTTGTCCCCAGTCCCAGCCTGTGGCCAAGTGACCATAGGCTTTGTGAAGGCAGGGGAAGAGAGGCGAGGGCCGGCCCCTGCCTTCCTCCACGGCCTTCCTTGCCGGCTTCTAGAACCCAGGCGTCTTTCCCCTGCTACTTTCCATGTCCCCCAGACAGCCCGTCTCCTGCTGTGCTTCTGGTTTTGATTATGACTCGGATACCCTGTGCTGTTTCTCTTTGTTTGTTTGTTTGTTTTCTTCCCTGTAGCCGGATGCGTCTTTTAGGCCCTGGACAGGCAGGCCGATATTTTGCTTTTGTCACTCTTTCTCTGTCGGTGTAATTAGTTATTTCTGCGGCCCTAGAAATGCCTATTTCTAATATTTTGGGAACATTATCCCTAAGATGTTCTTTGCACCAAGGTCTTTCTGCTCCTCTCCCACTCGTATCAGAACACGCTTCCTGATGCTCATGTGGATAATGCGTATTTTCCTTCACACCATGAATAGTGTGATCTGAGTGGCTGTTATTTTCACCGCCTGTAGGAGAAGCACTTTTTTGGCTAACATGTCTTACTTACCTCATCTAATCTCCAACGACCAGTGGGGTAGAGGCTATGACCCTCCTGCGTTTTATAGATGAGGAACCCGGATCTGAGACAATAATTTACTCCCCAGCTGGTGGCTGGCAGCCCTGGGAGCCGAGCTGAGCCCGTCTCCCTGAGAAAAGCGGCCAGGGCCCGTGAACTTCCCCTTGGGGCCGGTGAGACCTTTGAAGGTGAACTGACCCAAGTCGTCCAGAAGAGCCCCCCAGTCCATGCCAAGGACTTATTTCCACCTTGAGGACCCCTGATTTCACGGGTAAGTTCCACCACTGTCTCATTGGTTTCCATCATGGAAGTAAATTCCTTTCCATCTGCAAATATGCTTTCCTGCCGCCCCTGCTGATAATCCGTATTTTCCTTCTCACCACGAATACTGTTATCTGAGTGGCTGTTATTTTCACTGTCTGTAGGACAAACGCAGTTGAGGAGTTGACCCAATGATGACTTCACCTTCTATATTAATAACTCATCTACAGAAATTATTTACCTGAAAGATTCTATTTGCTTCTTAAAAGGCCTATTCTTTCTCACCCTGAAGCACCTTTTCATACAAGAACCTAGCAACCTGTGTCATATCTGGAACATTTGAACTGGAGTAGAAATCTCTTTTACACTGTTTATCATCTGCTGAAGGCTTTAAGAGGAAAGTGTCAACATAAATTTGGAATTTCCTGACTCTTGCAGAGTCGAGTTATAATCTTGACATGACTAGAAAGGAAATCTTTAAAAAAATATTTTAGAGTGTTTTATTGTGGAAATGTCCCCAAACATTTTCATCCCATTTTCCCAGAGAAACCTGACAGTTTGGGGAGGAGGGAGGGAGAAGGGGCAGTGGGGGGGGGTGTGTGTGCGGGAGGGAGAGAACAAAACCAAACGGCCACATCCTTGAACTCTTTTGTGTGTTTAGAACAATGTCCAGTGAAAATCAAACAATATTGCTGCTAAATATGTCCAAAATAGTCCTTGGTAAGTGTTCCTGCCTGGTGAAGAAGTCTAGGGGAAGGGCAGATTCTAGAAGTGGTGGGGCTGGGGCCTCTCTGAAGTGCGGGCTCAGCGCAGAGCACCGAGGTGGTGGCCGGGGACAGCGAGATACAATATCTTTCCAAGAACCTTGTCATCAGCTCGTTCGCTGCCTGGGACTTTAAATCCCCATCGGAGCGCAGGGTACATGCCATCCCTGCACCCAGATGGAAAACAACCCCCTCTCCCCTCCCCTGCAAGGACTCATAAAGGAGAAGTCATGAAGTCTGGCTTTCTGGCCAGATTTCCTCTGGAAGGTGAGGTGTGGCCCGCACTGTGTGTGCGCGGACCGCCCGGGAGGGGACACACACCCTGCCTTCAGACGGCAGGACCTCAGCCTGGCCCCCGGCCAGGGAGCCAGACGCCAGGCCCGGGCTCTCAGCAGTGGGAGCGGTCGCCGAGCCGCCGCATACAATGGCATTATCTCAAGCCAACCGCGGCTGCAGAAACCCGCAGTGCTTCCTGTCTTTGCACGCGGCACAAACTGTCCGATTTCCAACAGCTTTCGGACACACTCGCTGGCACTCGGTCGCCGAGCTCGGTGTAGAAACGTCTCAGGCCACTTCCTTGGGAACTGCAGACGCTGCAATGCCGTAATCCATTGTATTCTGAGCCCCCTGGAAGGACTTGCGGATCGCAGAGTCGCACGGGGAAGGGAGGAACTCTCACCACCTGTGTGTAATGTAGGCCGACACGCTGGCTTCTCACAGCGGGGCGTCGAAAAGTCAGACAGACACCCCGGGCCACACAGTTCATTCGTGGTGGCCCGCCAGCTCGCTCTGCTGCCCACTTCTGAATCTCTGGGCTCTTCTTTTCTTGTCCAGGGAAAGCTACAGGACAGAAACGCCAAATCTGGTGAATGAGAGGAGGAGAGCTTCCTTTCAAAATCTAGTAATTCCTTTCTGTATATGTCGACTGAATTTGGTGTAAATGGCATGGCTCTCTCAAACACGGCCCTTGGAGTCAATTATAAAAATGTAAAAAGCCATTCAATCCTGGTACAACCAATGTGTCAGCAAGGATGAGGATGGATTTTCTTTGTTTTTCCTTTTCTTTTTTATTTGTTTGGTTGTCTCAGCTTAGGAATATGGCAGTTTGGTTCTTAAATATGTGACCATAAGTCTCTCAAATGACGCACGTATAGCAGAACGTGGAAAGCTTTTAGCAACCTGCTCCCAGAAATCAGGGGTTGAATTCAACCGTTACCAGAAACGCCTTCAAACCTTCTGCTTCCCGGTCAGGACGTTTGGGACAGGCTGTGGACTTTGTCATGTGGTGTCTGGCCCAGGCTGGCTCCGTGGGGACACGAGCCCTCTGCTTTGCGTTTACCGGGGATCCTTGCTAATACAGCGCCACCCACTTGAGGTTGACCTGGACGCCAATAGCTCCAAATTGTGTGTCAGATAGATTTGCTTCCTCATTTGGGAATGACAGGTGCTTCTCTCTGGCCCTTGCTGTTTGGAAACGGGCAGGTTTTTCCGGCCAGGACCCAGTAGAGTGCGGGCAAATGTTTCACACCCAGCTACAGGCAGCCCTGGCAAGAGGCATTCCCCGTGGTTTTTAAGGAGATGAGCCTAGAGATGTAGAGTCTTTTAACTATGAAATGTTCCAAGCATATACGACAACATAAGGGATCATACACGAAATGTTCACGAACTCACCAACCTGCATGTTTTGTGATGGTGACTTCTGAGTCTTCTTGTAAAGAAGGAGCGAGGAGCCCTCTCCCCCCGCCTTCCCCTCTCCCTGCACAGAGGGGATTGCTGTCTGAACTTCGGGGCTTACCGCCCATGTCTGCAGGACAGCCTGCTCACCGCACTCACCGCCGTGCAGAGGCTGCTATGTACCCCTGAGGCCCGTTCCTCAGCGCTTTGAATACTCTTGCCTCCGTGTTTCCAAACACGTGTTTGTACGCAGAATATGTAATAGCGCTTGGCGTGTTTTAAACTTTGAATATACATTGTACTCAATGAATGTAACCTTCTTGATAAGTTTTCTTGAGCTAC
Organism: Mungos mungo; assembly: GCA_004023785.1. NCBI lineage: Eukaryota > Metazoa > Chordata > Mammalia > Carnivora > Herpestidae > Mungos > Mungos mungo. Next base: position 91,329 of record PISW01002572.1, on the reverse strand, counting down.
AGTCCACATCCTATATAATCCATCCATTTCATGTATTCAGTGTAATCGTTTTTAATGTCTTCGCAGAATTGCACCACAGTGAATTTTAGAACATTTTCATGACCCACCTCCCAGAAACCCTACACCGATTACCAATCAGTCCCCTTTCTCCCCACCGCCCCCCAACCTCCCAGACCTAGCAGCCACCAATCTGCTTCTCCCTACGAATTTGCCTATTTGGGTCACATAAATAGCATTATATACTATGTGACTCTCTGTGTCTGATTCCTTACGTGCAACATAATATCTTTATGATTCACCTCTGTTGTTCAGGTATTGGAACTTTATTCCTTTTTATTTTCTACTGTTTCACTGGATGGAAATATCGCTTTTTATTTTATTCTCCTATCAATGGATATCTGGGCTTTTTCTACTTTTAGGCTATTATGAATCATGCTGCAAATGAATATTTCTGTACAAGTTTTTGTGTGACCATGTTTCAGTTTGGGGGTACCTATCTAGAGCAGACGTTCTGGGTCAGATGGTAACTCTATGTTCAGTCCTTTGAGGAGCCGCTAGACTTTCCCAGACAAGCCGCCGCATCTTACATTCCCATCTGCAGTGTGTGAGGGTTTCAATCTCCCCGTATCCTTGCCAACACTTGCCGCTGGCTGATTTCTGTATTTTGGCCATCCTAGTGGATGGCGTGAACTGGTTTTGATTTGCATTTCCCTAATGACTAAAATGGTGGCATTTAGCTGTGACATGTTTTCATGTGCTTGTTGGCTACTTGTATATCTTTTCTAAAGAAATATTGATTCAGATCCTTTGTCCATTTGTAAAAATGGGATGACTCGTCTTTTGATCATTGAAGTATAAGAACTCTTTATATAGTTTATTTTAAATGTTTACATATTTATTTAGAGAGAGAGAGAGGGAAGGAGGGAGGGAGAGAGAGAGAGAGAGAATTCCAAGCAGACTCGGCACTGTCAGCACAAAGCTCAGTGTGGGGCTCCATCTCACAAACTATGAGATCATGATCTGACCCCAAATCAAGAGTCAGACACTTAACCAACTGAGCCCCCCAGGTGCCCCTCCTGAGATATGTTTTTAAGTGTTTGTTGGGTACATAAGTACCTAGGAGTGGAATCCCTGGGGTCTGAATGCGTGCTGGAAGGTTTATTCGATATGGTCAAGTGTTTTTCTCATGAACAGTGTATTAGAGATCTCCATTTGATAATACTTGGTATCATTAGATATTCATTTATTTTAAGTTTATTTATTTATTTTGAGAGAGACAGAGACAGTCTGAGTAGGGGAGGGGCAGAGAGAGAAAGAGAGAGAGAAAGAGAATCCCAAGCACGCTCTACACCATCAGCGCATAGCCCAATGTAGGGCTTGAACTCACAGAACCGCAAGATCCTGACCTGAGCCGGAATAGAGAGTGGGATGTGAGACACTTCACTGACGGAGCCACCCAGGCTCCCCAGCACTGTTTGACATTTAAATTGTAGGTATTTAGACGAGCATGAACTTGAATGTTGACCTTGTTTTAAAATGTGGTCTTTACTGATTGTCAAACTATGGTGGTCTGCAAGGGACGGGAAAGCTGTTCGCGCTGGTTTATTATTTGTAACAGAGTTAAGAAATTGTGGCAAAAAAATGTCCCTGTGTATCCACAGCAGCGGAACCCTCCGTAGAAAGCGGAGCGTGTGGAATGTCTGCAGGGCTCCTTCCTCCACACGCCCTCATTCCGCTCTGTTACATCACTGACCAGGGAGGCTGGACTAGACCTAATGTGGACCTTATTTTAAATCTGCAATATGACCTTTGGCTATTGATTAGCATCAAGTTCTAGAACTTAGTAGTATAAGCCGTTTGCAGAGTCTTTAGCCCCTTGTAAGAGCAGAATAGGTTCCATCCTCATTTTTGGCCCCAACCTTTTCCTTAGTCTTGTTGCTAATAATTCCAATTCCCTCAGCAACCCATTTACATAGTAAGTTATGTTTAAGCATAAGTCAGTATAACATAATAATTATTCAAATAAGAATATTTTAATGGCGAATAAAGGTTTCTTTTTTCCTTACGAGAATTTGATTCCAAAGGAGACTAAGAAGTCTCAGTTTGCACTGTGAGGGCTGTAAAATTTCAGTAGTGTTTTCAGTGGAGTGTCTTCTGTGACTGTTGATCTGAGGTGTTCACATGCTCAGGCAGAACATACAGGGTAAAGCAAGCAAACAAAAAACGGATAACGAAGTGAGGAACTTTCTAATCGGAGAAGCTTCATAGATGCTGGGTCCCTATTTACAAAAATCCTGCTTTAAAGTGTATTTTAACAGACAGGTTCTCTTCCAGAAGGCTTATGGTGACACCGTGCTCAGCCTGTCACACATATTCATTCTATCATTTACTCCTTATCAAAAACCTAAGAGGCAGACATCACCTCACTTATCCTGGCTTTAGCTGTTTGCTAGAATCTTCCACAGATTTAGCGAGTGATATTAATTTAGGCTCTGAAAATAAACTGAACTTTAGAGCCTTTGGATTTTTCCTTCCAGCACATTTTTGAAGCCAAAATGATTCAAGAGTTTAATCAAAGATACTTGATCCATTTAGCAGTACCATGGAGTGCTCTCCTTCAGAGAAAAAGGTAAAGTCAGGAAATCCTGAGATGTTCTGTCTAAATTGTACTTCACTGAAACGGTGAAAGATTAAAGTTCAGCCGCAAAGTTATTTTTCATTGAAAATTGGGTAGACTCCAGTTTACAACAGATTTTTTGGCCAGACTCTTTTATCTCTCTGGGCGGGGCTCAAGGCTCTCTCTGTAGTTGGTGGAATCTTGCCCATCAAAGCTCACAAGAGGGACGCAGGGTGTGGGGAGGAGGGGGGCTGACCCCTGTCCGCAAGCCAGGGATGGTCGGTGGTTTCATAGGCTTTGTATCCACCGGGTGTGGGTGGGCTGGTGGCCAGACGGGGACCGTCACACCGCACAGGAAGAATTCAGAGTGGACACGGACAAAGATGTCTCCCTTCACCGGCCCTGCAGGTGCTCAGCTCGTGCTGGTGGGAGCCGCCTCTCACACAGCTATTAGGAAATTCAGAAGACGTCTCGTTAGCATTTTTTCTTTGTCACACATTAGCTCTGTGCTTCAGATTGGGGGTAATAATGGAACAGTCCCATGGCAATTATACTTTAATACCAAAAGTTAAAAAAAATAGTACTATTCAACAGGGCTAATGTCAAGATTCGATGAGATTATAAGTATACAGTGCAGGAATAGTGCTTGGAAAATAAGAAATGCTCAATAATTATTAGATAGGACTATGCTTATATTATTAATGATACAACCAATAAAGTCAGAGAAAATAAATTCATTTTTAATGTACCCAAAATATTGTTTGGTTAAACCTTTAAACGTTTACTTTTTTTAAATTTTAGGTTTTATTTATTTTTTTTAAAGTAGGCTTCATGCCCATCGCAGAGCCCAGTGTAGGGCTTGAACTCACGAACCTGTGGTTAAGGCCTGAGCTAAGATCAAGAGTCAGATGCTTAGCTGACTGAGCCACGCAGCCACTCCTAAACCTTTAAACTTTTTAGAGATCAGTTAGGTACATTCAATTAGATGAAAAATCAATGTGGGTCTTCTCAATGTGTGGCCATTCAACTTAAAAATAAAGAGTAATTTTACATACCATATACAAATGTAGCTTTAGTAGATGGTTTGTAAATCTGAATAGTTTTTATGGTTTCAGGACATACGTATTGACACAGAAAGTCTGTGGATTTATCTTAATATTAAAAAATCAGGGGCGCCTGGGTGGCTTAGATGGTTAAATATCCGACTTCGGCTCAGGTCATGATCTCATGATTTGTGGGTTGGAGCCCCGCATCGGGCTCTGTGCTGACAGCTCAGAGCCTGGGGCCTCTCTTTGGATTTTGTGTCTCCCTCTCTCTCTGACCCTCCTCTCAAAAATAAATTAAAAAACATTAAAAAGTTAAAGAAAATCAGAAAGCCCATATGCTGCTATACCACCATGGCAAAAGTTTTTAAATATCATAAAAATTAAGTCTGAGATTAAAGCCACAAAAATATGATTTTACTGGATTCACACTACAGAGTCTGGATTTTTAAATTCCTGGCTATTTTTTGACCTACACAATTAAGAGATGGCCAAGTCAAGTAAATAGGGTTTCAAACAATTTAGGATTAATTTTTTCTCTTTTTTTTTATCCACCAAGAGAATTCAGAACACACACACACACACACACACACACACACACACACAGAGTTCCTGACCCCCTTACCCCCAAATTAAAATTGACTTGGATAGTACTTTTTCAGAGCATGATTATAGCAAATCTGAGTTTTATCTACATAAATAATTCTCTACAATTAGGGTAATTATTACATAATTATGAACCATCACCAAAACTTACATTGTTTAAGAGCAAGTGATCTTTCTTTTCAAGAAGTGGCTCATGAATGTTTTCTTAAGTAAATTGTAATGATAAATCACCAGTAGTATCTTAAATAAATATCTTCTAACATTTTCCCCTCGATTTCCATCCCGAAGTGAAAAATTTATTTTAGGAGGATTATTTCTGCTGACAAGGAAGTTAAAAAAAATCACTCCGCTGAAGAAGGTTTCCTGATAATCACGGAATCTTTGAAAGCGTGGCCCTGGATATCATTAGATGACAGTCTAACCCCAGGGTCCCCTCACTGGGAGGAAACCGGGTGAGCCCTGCGTCTCCTCATTACTGGAGGGCATGGCTGCCAGCACCGAGGTTTTGGAAGAGGGGAAATCTAAACAGAAGCATAAATAGCCACCGGCAGATTTCAGGAAATAGCAGTAAGGGAGTCACCGAGGTTGTCAAATCTCAGGTTTTTGATTTGGGAGGTGAGAGGAAAAAGCAGGAACTCTCCTGTAGCCCTTCATGAAATGGGAACTTGTGCCGGCCTGGCTGACGGAAAAACACCATGCTTCAAAAGTGTCCAGAGAGGAACAGTTAAAACTGTGATTTGATTAGGCTTAAATTTTTTTAAATATATAATAAAGTGTACAAATCACAAATACGTAGCTTGACTAATTATCCTCCCTCAGGCGAATTGTGGTAAAAGTATACGTGGTGGAGGGTGTGCCCTTTGAACCGCGTCGGGCGCGCACCAGGGTACAGTGTTGGGCAGCCACCACCACTACCCCCCTCCAGAAGGTTTGCATCTTCCCCAAATGAAACCCCATCCCCGTCAACAGGAGCTTCCCATTGCCCCTGCCCCGAGGCCCGGCCAGGCACCGTTCTACCTTCTGTCTCTCTCTGGATTTGACCACTGTGGGCGTGACCCCTACAGCGTTTGTTTTTCTGTGCCAGGCTTATTTCGTTTAGCATAATGTCTTCAAGGTGTAGTCTGATGAATTTTATCAAATTGAGACCCCTGCATAACTGGTGTGCTGATGGAGGAACAACGCTGCAAGAACCAAAGAGGCCCACTGGGCCCTTCTTTTGGGTGCCCACTACCCTTGTGTGATCATGACCATGAACACGTCCTGGGTCAATGGCAAGAGTGCAGAAGAGAGAAGACCGAGGTTTCTGCCTCTCTGTTCCCCAGTAGGGGAAACTGTAGATCTGGTCTGTTTTGTACATTAGGCTTTAACCTACTTGCCAAGAAAAAGCTTGGGAACTGTTGGTTCAGAAAGTGTTCATATTTCCACACCCAGCTCGTCTGGAAAAGTGCCTTGGGGTTGCCCTGATTCTCTGTTGAGACAGCATCGCCTTCAGGAAGCCTTTTCGAATTGCTCATTGGTAACTTCTGGCCAAATTTTGGCATAGCCGTACAATGGAATATTATGCTGCCTTTAAAAAGAAAAAATTCTGAATTTTTCATTCAGAAAAATCCTGAAACATGCTGAAACGTGAATGAACCTCAAGAATGGTATGCAAAGCAAAATAAGCCGGTCACAGAAAGACATGCGCTGTATGATTCCACTCATATGAGGTATTCGAGCAGCTCTTAATGAAACTGAAGCATCATTGGGGCGCCTGGGTGGCTCAGTCGGTTGAGAGTCTGGCTTCGGTTCAGGTTATGATCTCACGGTTCATGGGTTTGAGCCCCGGTTCAGGCCCTGTGCTGACAGCTCAGAGCCTGGAGCCTGCTTCAGGCTCTGTGTCTCCTGCTCTCTGCTCCTCCCCTGCTCATACTCTGTCTCTCTCTCAAAAATAAATAAACATTAAAATTTTTTAAAATGCTAATGTATATTCTTTGTGTCACCACCTTCTGCTATTTGGGAGTATGCTGTAAACAAAAGGACTCGCTTCATTTTGTTCCTATGCAGGAAGCTCAACCCAAGCCAGTGGAAACAGACAGTGAGCTGCGTGTGCGCGATTTTATCGGTACCTACTCTACTGTTCATTTCGTAGCTACCTGGGATGGGCAGGCATAGCTCTTATTTTCTCAGATGCAAGAGCAATGAAATTGACCCAGATTTATGTAGCTTCCAGGAAACGAGCAAGTGTTCTGGTGAGAGGCAGGCCCAGGAGGCGAGAACAAAAATAGGAACCGAGCAGGTTAGGCATCAGATCCCGTTTTCACCTTGGTCTCATGGAGGGGAATGACAACCAAGTGAATCGCTCGCAGTATGATCATAGTTATGACCTCGGTAAGCACAGAGTGATGGGTTCCAGAAAGGCATCTCACCCAGGCTTGAGTTTGAGAAATGGGGATTACAGGAACTTTGCTGGAAGAGGACACACCCTGAGTGGAGAAACATGTTCTGGGCCAAGGGAACAGCATGCGAGAGTGACAGCAGTATGAGGGAACAGAGCACGTTTAGGGGATACAGATTGTCCAGGAAGATGGGAGGTGAAACCAGGGTGTGCCTAAGTGGAAGCATCTAGGGCCAGGAGAAGGAAGATCATGGACATTGTCTACTGGAGTCAGCAGTTGGACTTCATCCTAAGGCTACTGGAGGTCCTCGAAATACATTAAGTGGAGACAGAATGTGATCAAGACAACCCTTAGGAAGAGTTTCCTACAGTGATGAAAAGTGAAGACTGGGAGGTGCATGCGGCAGAGAGGAAGTGTGTTGAAAATCGTGGAGTCAGTCCTCAGGAGTCAGTCCTGAAGGCCTGTGGTGCAGAGTTGGGTGTTTGGCCCTTGTGGGGCAGGGGCGGGGGCAAGGCATGGCACCTGGCCCCTGTTGCTCCTCCAAGGGGTGGAAGAGGCCCCATCACCCAACCTGGGAGGAAGCAGGTCTGGAAGGGGAGACAGAGGGTCTGATTTGGATGTGTTGGGTTGGATGTGTCTGACTCTAGGACAGATGGTCAAGGTCACTCAAAGGGCTCTGAGAGACAAAACAAAAATAGTGATGCATGAGCTACGGGCAGGAAGGGAAACTGGTGGAGAATGAGATCACTCAGAGAAAGGCCATGGCCCTGGAAGCTGGCCCAGGACGGCACTCTTAGGAAGAAGGAACGTGTGAGGAGTGTGCAGAGGTGATGTCAGTGAATAAAGCTGACACTGAAGACTCTCGTCCGAGGAGCCAGTGTGGTCAAGGTGGGCCATGGGGGAGGACCTTCCCACCCTTCCCATCCCTCTTGGGAAGCTGGGGTTTGCACAAGCCCAAGCAAACCAGGGACTGTTGTGGAGGGGCTGCGGTCCAGAGGCAGGCTGGGCACTGGGTCCCACCTGGGTCGCTGTCGCACACCTGCGCCCGAAGCTGGGTGTTTCCAACCCAGCAGGGGAGCAGCTCACTGCTTGGTGCCCACCACCAGCTGGATGGGAGGCTGCGAGGCCTTGGCCCCTGGGAGCGCTTAGACCCGGGCCTGGCCCGCTCGTCTATTCTGGAAGCCTCAGCTGTTACTATTAGTGGCACACACGGTTCTGTTTTAGGAGCGTATTTTTATAACATTGGGCCTGTGATGTACACTCCTAATTGTGTGTGACTCTAAAAGTAATGATCATGCTTTATGTTCGTTTATCAAACTATATTTAAAATTAAATAGGGACACTCAATCCATTTCCTTTTCAAACACTAAAGTTCGGTTTTTAAAGATAAGAAATATGCCCATTTCTTAAAGTGCCATAGAATTTTTTTATTCTGCTGTTCAGAAATGAGAATCTAATCACCTCTTATCTGACCAACTGAAAGGAGAAAACATCATAATAAGGTTATATTAAAATTCAGGGATTCTGAACTGAATAACTAGATTTTCTTCTTTCAGTGATTATGTAATATCTTCTTTCACAAGCAAGATAACTATTGGCCTTTAAAATAAAGCACAGATGCATTCTTATTTCTTTAAAAAATTTTTTAATGCTTATTTTTGAGACACAGACAAAGCATAAGCGATGGAGAGGCAGAGAGAGAGGGAGACACAGAATCCGAAGCAGGCTCCAGGGTCCAGGTTCTGAGCTGTCAGCATAGAGCCTGACGCAGAGCTCGAACTCATGAACCACAAGATCGTGACCTGTACTGAAGTTGGATGCTTAACCAACTGAGCCACCCAGGCGCCCTGATACATTCCTATTTCTAAATAACACAGCATAAAAAGACAACATTTTATTTTATTTAAAAATAATTTTAAATAAATTAAATAATTTAAAAATTAAAAATAATATTTTAATAAAAATTTTAAAAATGTTTATTTAGTTTTGAGAGAGAGAGAGAGAGAGAGAGCAAGTGGGAGAGGGGCAGAGTGGGAGGGAGACACAGAATCTGAAGCAGGTTCCAGGCTCTGAGCTGTCAGCACAAAGCCTAACGGACTAAGGCACCCAGGTGCTTCAAAAGAACTATGTGTTAAAGAAATGGGCCACAGGACACCAGAAGAGAGGTGGGTGAGGGGATGGGCAACTTACGTAAAGGGAATTAAGAGACACAGGCTTCCAGTAATTAAACACATCATGGAGAGGAAAAGTACAGCCCAGGGAATATAGTCGTAATTGTAATAATTGTATAATGTATACGTATACATACATTATACATATACATACATTATACACATACAATACATACATTATACATATACAATACATACATTATACATATACACATACATGCATTATACATATAATATATACATTATATAATATATACACATTACATGATAATTGTAATAATGATGTCTGGTGACAGATGGCCACTACGTCATCTGATCAGCCCTGACTAATAACTTATAGAATTGTCAAATCCCTATGTTGTACTCCTGAAGCTACTCTGTGTTGACATATGCTTCTATAATAAATACCAGGATAAACAAACTTGAGAAATAGCTTTATGACTGAGTGGAAATGTCTTACACGTTGCCCTTGACACAGCATTGCTTGTAAGGGTCTGGGCTACAGAGATGTGTGTGCTATTAAAACAGGCATTAAAAAAAGAAATGAAAAGGCTCAGAGCCACTGCAAGACCATCGGTGACATGTTTAATTCTGGCCAACCTTTCCAGCGGTGTGTGAGGCACTGGCGGTTCTGCCAGAGCTTGAGAAATTTGGCCGCCTCAAATCACTGGACTTTCCACATCGCTCTGGTGATAAAAAGTAGGTCCCCCCCCCCAGATTAATTAATAATGAAGATGCATAGGCAGAACTAGATTCCTACACCTGTAAATAAGGAGAAAAATTCAGGTGTCTACACCAGGCAGAGCACTGGATATGGATCCAGCACCCACACAGATGCCCAGGACATCCCGTTTCTTCATAAAAGCTGAGTTAAGAAAAATGTCAGGTAGATAATGAAGAAAGCCTGGGAGGAAGTTTAATACAGGTGAGTCCAGTCTCTTCGAGGAGAGTCACAGCAGAGAGATTGGTGGGCGGGGCAGTGGAAGATCGACATTTTTTATTGACCAGCTACTATATCCCCTGTGTGGTGCTCAGTGCTTTACACCCATTATGACATCCTTACAAGAGAACGAGAAGAACTTTCCCACAGGAAAGAATGCTGTAGTCCTATGCTGCTTAACAGACATCGACACGCAACACAATTTGGCATTAAACTTATTTGCAGAAGGTATCATAAGACTGCTTTTCTTTGTCTCAGAGTCTTTGCAGGACCTTGAAGTTTCGAAAGGAGACCCAGATGCCTCATCTGTCCAGCTCGGTCTTGTGCCTGACTCACTGGATGGCCTTCGTGAAATCATTTTCCATTCGTGAGTGCGTTTCCTTGCTGCTAACAAAACTAAAAATACATATTGTCTTAATGGGTTATGGTAAGGACGGGCTGAGTAATTTTTACTAAGAAACTGCAACGTTTTCAAGTAGAGAGGGGAGAAAAAAGTGTATTCATCATACAGGAAATCTTTTGGGGAGTTGCCTGATCCTACAATGACACAATATAAAATAAAAAACTTTCTCCAACCTCTTTCGTTAGACCCTGAGACAAAAAGTGTATTTCTGGTGATTTCTGACGCTCTCCAAGACACCGTATGGTTGCAATACGCACTTCAGTCGTTCAAGACATGGTGTGCTGCGGAGAGAACAGTCCGTTTTCCTGTCCTGCTCTGCACACACAGGGCGGGACCCCGTGGACCTGATCCAGCCGGGCCAGAGGGCTCTCATCTGCCTGTGTCCCAGTGCGTGCTCTTTTCCAAGTGCTGAGCCCACCAGCAGTTTTTCTTTGGAATTTATACGACTCTATGTTTTGGCTGCCACAAATTTCATTTTATAAAGTGCTGGGTTTTCTAATTAAAAAAGTTTTTAAAATGTTTATTTATTTTTGAAAGACAGAGCACAATCAGGGGAGGGGCAGTGAGATGGAGACACAGAACCTGAAGCAGGCTCCAGGCTCCGAGCTGTCAGCACAGAGCCTGATGCAGGGCTCGGGCTCATGAACTGAGATCATGACCTGAGCCGAAGTTGGATGCTTAACTGACTGAACCGCCCAGGCGCCGCTGAGTTTTCTAATTTTAAGCAGGAAAATTCTGTCCCACTCACTTTATATTTTTTACAATTGTATTTATCTCCTTTTGATTTGAGTGACCAATTCTACTGGCTAAGAATGTTTTGAGAGGGAACTCAGGGGAGTAGAAAGATTCTAAAATGTGGAAGCCAGGAGATGAATTCCGACATTGCTACTAACACTCTGATAGCCTTGGCTGCATTACTCACCTCTTTGAACTTCAGGCTTTTTTGACCATACAATGGGGAGAATGATATTAACCTTGTAGGGTTGTTACAAGGATTAGAGATCTTTGATACATTTCTTTATGAAACAAGCGTATATTGAGTACCAAGTTCCTGGTAATATGGCTGTAAACAAGAGAAGTGCCCAGTTCTCACACAGCCATCGCTTCAGTGGGGAGCTGTACCCAAAGTTCCTGGGTCTAGAACTTGCGTAAACAATCTGCAGAATGAGTTCTTCCTTTATCCTCCAAACACGGGACAAAGGATCACTTTGAGGGATCGTTTGGTCTCCTACTGCTTCCATTTTCACTGCTTATTTGGACACCTGTCACTGAACAGCCGGTTCTCATGGGCACAGACTTCTGCTGGCACTGGGAACACTGAGATGAGCGGGTGTGGCCTTGACCTCAGGGCTGACAGTCGAGGAGGAGAAAGACAGGCAGTTACCCTTCCGTGTGCCGGGGACTATGGGGTCCTTCGGAGGGGGAGTGCTTCTAAGAGGGGTCTAGGAACTGAGTCTGGAGAGGTGAAGGGAATTTTGTACAACGAGGAAGGGGGTGGTGTGGTCAAGAAGGTGGAGAAGGTGTTCAAGATAGAGAGCCCTGAGGCCAAGGCTTGGAGAGGACAGAGTCCTTGCTGTCTTTGGAGTGGTATACAGTAATTCAGTATGAAGGACAGAGTAGGGGAGAGGCCGGGGGGACGGAGATAAAGGATGCTGGGTAAATGAAGAGAGGTCAGCCTCACACGTGTGCTAAGGAAGTTAAAACCTCTCACATGAGCCTGAGATTTTCGGAGAAGGGGATGAACTGGAGACTCAGTGACACTGGCCAGAGCCTGGACCAGGGCTCTGGTCACCAGGAAAGTCGGACCATCAGTGTCTGAGGAGGTGGATGGCGCGGTGGAGAGCGGCAGGGGTGAGGAGAGATGGGAGGGAGAGAAGGGGAGGGTGGGCCTCAGTCCCCCCAGGGAGGATGGCCGAGCCATGGACCTGGGGAGGCAGGAAGCACAGTCTTTGATGACAAATGCCACCTCCATCTCTTGCTAGCCCCGCAGCCCAGGGAATATTCTTGAACTATGTGTGCTTCAGATCCTTCATCTAAAATAATAATAGAACTTGTGGAGTGTTGCTTTGTTGTGTGGATTAAAGAAAAGGAATGGAAAGCTCTCAGAACAGTGTCAGGAACATCCCACGTCCTCAGGAAGCGCCAAGATGGAGACTCTTGGAAGAGAAAGAAGGCTCAAGAGGACCAGGAGGTCTCCTTCTGCTTCCAGTTACATGAGGTTGCTTGACGACTTTCAGAACAGCACTTTGGTCACCTTGTCAAAGGGAGAGTGACCTCCACAGGGAGGTGGTCTCACTCTCGGCCGGCTGCACAGAGCCCGGGCGACTCTCTTCTGAACAGATTTGTGGAATCTGGGGCGCATGGGACAGCGGACCCCACCTTTGCTTCAGGGCTCAAGCATGAGAAACGTAAGTGAAAAAGTGAAGGTCATCGATGCTTGTGGGTTGTTCAGTCTTCATACAATGTTGGGGACCAAGCGGGATCCCTGGTGAGATCATGAATCATGTGCAGTTTGTTTTTATCCAAAATGCCACCCACTTCTCTGATGTTTTTTCAAAGATCTATTTCTTTATAATTAAAAAAAAAAGTTTATTCATTTTTTTAGGGAGAGAAAGACAGAGTTGAAGTGGAAGAGGAGCAGAGAGAGAGGGAGACACAGAATCCAAAGCAGGCTCCAGGCTCTGAGCTGTCAGCACAGAGCCCAAGGCAGGGCTCGAACCCACAAACCACGAGATCTTGACCTGAGCTGAAGTCGGACACTTAACTGACTGAGCCACTCAGGCCCCTGTAAAGGGATCATTTAAAAAGTATACATACCCTAGGAGCACTTGGGTGGCTCAGTTAAGCATCTGACTCTTGATTTCAGCTCAGGTCAGGATCTCGGGGTCATGAGGTCAAGCTCCGTGCTGAGCGTGAAGCTTGCTTAAGACAATCAGTCTCTCCCCTCCAAATAAGTAAAAAAATTAATTAATTAACTAATTAAAATAAAAATGTACACACCGTCAATGGGAAATTGATGACCAAGGCATTTCAAAGTCAGCCTGTATCTCTTCTCACCCAACAATAGAACTTTCCAGGCTAGACAGTCAGAGAGGTTTGCTTGTCTCAGGCACTCTTCATTAAAGACTTGAATCTGGTTCTTCCTCTCCATCCTTGTGTCTGCCTTCATTCTGGAAACATCCAACCCCGTGACCACCTTGACCCATGACCTTATTCTTCGCTGGGCCACGGCTTCCCGTTCTCACGGTGCAGAATGTGAAGTCTGAACCACGTTATCTTTTGAAACTGTTCCATCTCTAAAATCATGAATCAGACATCCTCCTTGCTGGTCACCAACTTGTCACTGCAACTTCTTGTGCAAAGATTCCCACCACAAGTGTCCTTCTGCCTGTGGGTGACTTGCACACCTCCCACTCTCTCTCTGTTCCTGGGCCTCTCCTTTATTTGTGTTCCTAATGTCCAAGGTGGAATCCGGGGCCCATGACACAACCCCTTTCTGCTGAGCTCCTGTGCCCTCCTTTGGCTGCAAATGCCTAGTGGATTCAATTCCTCTTTTTTTTTTTAAGTTTATTTTTTTGAGAGAGAGAAGAGAGAGTGAGCAGAAGAGGGGAAGAGAGAGATGGAGAGAGTGAATGCCAGGCAGGCTCCACACTGCCGTCACAGAGCCCGATGCATGGCTCAAGCCTATGAACCCTGAGATCATGACCTGAGCTGAGATCAAGAGCTGGACACTTAACCGACTCAGCCACCCAGGAGTCCCTAGAGAATTCCATTCTTTTTCTTTTTCTTTTTTTAGTGTTTTACTTATTTCTGAGAGAGGGAGAGAGGGAGACACAGAATCTAAAGCAGGCTCCAAGCTCTAAGTGATAAGCACAGAGCTCAAGGTGGGGTTCGAACCCACTAATTGTGAGATCATGACTGAGCTGAAGTCGGATGCTTACCGACTGAGCCACCTAGATGCCCCATGGTGAATTCAGTTCTGAATGAAACAACCATCCTCACTCTCCGGCCTTGCACCAGGCTGTGGAGGGCCACCCTTGGGATGTTCCCCAGAGGGGCAGATGGCTGTCGCTATACACCTTTGATCACCAACCACATGGGTGCTCCCTTTTGCTAGCCATCTTGCTATGCTTCTCTCAAAACCCGTTTCACAAATTTTCTGTCTCCTTCAATCTCAAACATGGCCCCTCTCTCCCTAATTGACTTCGCCTTGTATTTCATAAAGAAATACAAATACCAGACAAGACCTTTCTTGACTTCACACCATCAAACCGACACCACCACCTGCATCCGTCCTGGTGTTCCCCTCCTCTCGATAAAACTGAGTGCCCATTTCTCCTTTAAAATGGACTTATTTTCCATCTGCCCGGGACTGAAGGTACCGAGAAGTGGCTGATGGTTGCAGAGAGAGACGTGGAGCTGGTTGGCGACCTTGATGGAAGCCATATTGAAGTGGAATAAGAAGGAACCAGAAGATGAAGAAAGCAACAGAGCAGTTATAAGGCAGTTCATTTGAGAAATCTGATTATGAAGAGGGGCAGTCACTTCAGGGCTCTCTTCCAAACCTGAGGCTATTAGCTATTGCCCTCATCTTTTCCCTGGTCCCCTCTACCCATTCCTTTCTGCCTTCAAATACGCAAAGGCCTCTGCACCTTAGCACTAGTAAGAACAGCAGGAGAAGAACCCACGCTTGTACCTTGTACACATCGGTTATTGGCCTGTTATGTACTTCTCTTCGTAATTAAATTTTGACAATGGCTGTCTGTAACGGCCTTGTTGCCTTTTCCACCTTCTGGTTCCTTCAAATCTTGCTTCAATATGTCTTTTATTAGGGTCACCAGTGATTTCCAGATTAGTGAGGCCCAAAATCACTTCTCTGTCTCCTGAGGTGTTTCCCTGAGGCAAGTCCTCAGGGTAGAATTTTGTCTCATTGGGAAAGTAACTTCCAAAGACGATATAATTGGTTTGACAAATCAACTCCCCCTTTACTGACTGCATAGTCTCTGCGAGGCACTTGCTTAAGCAATGGGACTTCGCAGAGACAAACACGACGTGGCCTATTATGCGGGGCCTACAGGCTGGCACCATCAGGAAACTGGTGATACACCAAGCTCCAAGCCATTGGTAAGGGAAGCGGGCGCAGCCTGGGAAGCACCAGCGGAGGAGGAGGGCCGACCTTCTCTGCAGGGGGCAAGAAGGGCAGCACCTGAACGGAGGGCCTTAATGACCGGGAGGCCACACTCCAGGCTGCGGAAGCATGTGCGGAGCAGGGAGCCTTATTGCTGCTGTGACATTCAGGAAACTTCGTGTCGCATGGGGTACCAAAAGCTGCGGCAGAAGTGATGATGGAGGGAAGGGCAGACATGACAGGTCGGATGACGATCTCTGGCCAGGACCGCACAGGTGCTCACAGCAAGGACACTGGCCTCTGCCCTCTCTTCATCCCAGTGACATCAGAATCACTCTATTTAATCTAGGTATGGTCCTGGGTATTAGCAGGTGCTGAATAAATGAAGAAGGATTGAACATTTTAGCTCATGAAACTTGCCGTGTTATGGTGTTGATTTCACCAAAAGTGCGCCTGCATGTGATGCGCTTAGAACACAATGAGGCACTGTCTCTTAAGCATTTAAGAGACAGTGGGACATAGTGGTTGGGTGCCCACCTACAAGGCTGGGTGCCCAGGGTTAATATCCAAGCTTCACTATCTACCACGACTTTAGCCAAGTTACTTAGCCTCTTTGGACCATCTGTGCATTGGGAACTCTGATCGTGCCTAATTCATGAGCTTACCATGAAGGTTAAATGAGTTTATCTGTGTAAAACACTTAACTCAATGCTTTGTAACAATTCACAAGAACTGTTCATATTACCACGCATGGGGGGCATGGTTAACAATTATTTTTAATCATTTAAATTGTGATTAAATAATTATCGACCATTATGATGAAATTTTCCAAGAGCTCAGACTTTTAAAGCCCCACCCCTGCCCTCACCACTGCATTCTTTTCCTGGCATATCCATATCTTCTGCTGACTTGAGATTTGAGTCAGTCGTCAAGTGTGTCTATCAGTGGACGGAAGAGGCACGGGGAAATGCTAGCCATCCACAGACCTAACCAGAGTCAAGATAGCCCTTTGTCCTTATTGAAAGTATGATTGAATAACTCATGTATAAACCAGTATGGAATTGTGGTCCAGAAGGGCTAAAGAAAGAAGCGCTCAAGGTGTACACTCTGGAAGGTTCACATGACCTTCTCCCCATTTTGTTTATTGTCATGTCAACTTTCAGACTGAGGGTTTGAGGAGTCCAAAGAGCATGTGTCTTTATATTTTGCAAAACTGTATTGACCAGCAGTGTCAAACAACAGAAGGCAGTTGCAAAGCTTTCACTTTTAAAGCATTTCCAAGCACCCTGCCCTTTTCCTAAAGGACTCTTTTCCCTTTTATGGAGGAGCATCAGGCTCCAGGACAGTGTAAATAGAGCTTCCTGTTCCAGGGAAGTGCTGGCTCTTGCAGGAGCCCAGAGGCCCTTGGGGAAAAGTTGATAGGAACTCTGAGCTGTGTGTGACCCGAGGCCCAGGAGTCAGCTGAGCCAGCAGGGAGGGAAACACATTTAACAGCCCCTTTGTGCAGACGGAGGTCCCAGAAGCACTTCTGGGAAAGTAAGTCTGGTGCCATACACACAGTCCTCGGGAAGAATGGCAGGGAAACTGGCCGAGCTGCAGAAGGACATTCCCAGATTAGACGCCCAAATCTTGGATCTGTCTGCTTTGAAGAACCAAGAGAGGTCTGAAACTCCCACAGTCTGGGGATCCGTGGTTCCTATGCATGGGGATTTAAAAATCAGGAAAAGCCCAAATTGACCTTGTACAACCTTAGGTCAACAGCAGATAGTTTTTCGGGGGGCTTAGTGTTCACACACGACTGGCGTGCGAGTGAGAATCCATTATCCTGTACTTTTCACTGGTAATGGAAGCATTATTTGAATGTGGTTGAGGTGTCGGGCCATCGATCTGAGGACGACGGTCTTTGACGCATGTGGTTGAGTTGGTGGACCGACAATTGTACTCTTTGACTTGTGTGAGCTTCATAATCTCCTCAATGGTGGGGAGGCTATAAACCAAAAAAGTGTAATAAATCCGTTTAGATCCACTCATAACGATATTATGTCAATTATGAGTATTATTTGGTAGCACAGCTATCGTTTACTGGGTACTCACTCTGTGTTAATCAGTGAATTCAGCCAAGTGTCTTCATCAATAAAAAATATTGAGCATGACCTGACAAATTGTGTGTGTTCATTTAATATAAAGTATGCGAAGGTACAGCTGTAAGTCATAAATAAAAATGCCAGTGAAACTGGTGACCTGAATAAACAAATAGAAGTTCTTCTGTTTTTGTTCTGCATGGTGGTGGTTTGTCTGCTCATGGAGTACGGGCACCCCAGTTTAGAGACCGCTCTACAAACATTGTACAAACTTATCATTTCCATTTGAGAGATCTGAGGGTGAAGATCTGCGGAGGTGAAGCCCTTGCCCAGGGTTGCAGGGGTGTCACTGTGGGAGGAGCTGCTGTGCCCTCTCGGTGACCTCATGCCGTCACTCATTTCTGTAGCTCTACTTCCAGGAAGCTGTACAATCGTGTTAGTGGATTCGTATCTCTGCTTCTGCTCAATCTGAGTAGTACTTAACTATTACCTAACAAGTAGTTAACGGAATAGTACTTAACACAAGGTGTCCCCCTGTGTTCACCTCTTATCACTAAGGTCTTGAAAGTGGATTGAGTCAAATTCGTGACATTATTCTTGGCTCAGACAGAAAAATTTCAGAATGAATTGCGATTTCTTCATCTGAAGCTTGCTTTGTTCATCAAGAAATGAAGACCAGATAATGGGCTTGTTATGGTTAAGAGTAAGCATGGAACTGAAATTGGAATTAAGAAAAGGATTCCATTTAGAGTGGCCTCAAAATAGAATAAAATGTTGGGGTGTCTGTCTGGCTCAGTTGGTAGAACATGTAACTCTTGATCTCAGGGTCTTGAGTTCAAGCCCCATGTGTACTTCAAAACCCTAAAAAGCCCCTTATTATAGGACAATAGCAATCCAGACAGTGTGGTGCTGCCATAAGGCTAGACACACATTAATGGAATTGAATTGAGACTCCAGAAATATACCCTCACGTTTATAGTCCATTGGTTTTTGACAAGTGAGCCAGGACAATTCAGTGGGGAGGGAAGATAGTTTCCACAAATGGCGCTGGGACAACTGGAAATCTACATGCCCAAGAATGAAATTGGACCTTTACCTCAGGCCCTATAAAAAAAATTAATGCCAGATTGATCAAAGACTTAATGGAAGAGCTAAAACAGGTGTACATCTTTAGGACCTTGGATTATCTAGTAGTTCTTATATATGGCACCAAAAGCACAAGCAAAGAAAAAAAAAAAGATAAATTGAACCTCATCAAAATTCAAAACTTCTGTATTTTGAAGGATACTATCAAGATACTTTCTTCCCAAAGAAGGGAAGAAAATTTTTGCAAATCACATATCTGGTAAGGGACTTGACTGTAGAATATTTAAAGAACTCTCACACTTCATAAATAAAAGGGCAGGTTAACAACAGAAGCCTCAAACAGCCCAATTTTAAAAATGGGCAAAAGGGTTGAAGAGATACTTCTCCGAAAGAAGATACACAAATGGACAATAAGCACATGAGAAGGTGCTCGACATCACGAATCATCAGGGAAATAAAAGTCAAAACGACAAGATACCAATTCATACTCTTAGGTTGGCTGTTACAACAAACAGACAAAACCACACATGTTGGTGAGGATGCGGAGAATTTGGAACCCTGTGCACTGTTGGCGGGAATGCACAAAGGGGCAGCTGCCATGGAAAATGGTACAGTGGTTCTTCAAAAACGTAAACAAGGAATTGCAATATGATCCAGCAATTCCACTTCTGGGTGTGGTCCTGGAAGAATCGAAAGCAGGGACTCAAACAGGCGTTTGTACAATGATGTGCACACCAGCATTGTATATGATAGCCAAAAGGTGGAAGCTATCCAACTGCTCATTGACTGATGAGGGGATGCATGTGGCATATTCATCCAATGGATGAATTCAGCCTTAAAAAGAAAATTCAGACAGATGTTTCAACATGGATGAATGATGAAGATATACTAAGTGAAATAAGCCCAGCCACATGGAGTTATTTTATTATACACTTTTACAAAGTACCAATAGGGGCGCCTGGGTGGCTCAGCTGGTTAAGCATCTGACTTCAGTTCAGGTCATGATCTCGTGGTTCGTGGGTTCGAGCCCCCTGTCAGGTACTGTGCTGACTGACAGCTCAGAGCCTGGAGCCTGCTTCGGATTCTGTGTCTCCCTCTCTCTCTGCCCCTCCCCTGCTCACACTCTGTCTCAAAAATAAAGGAACATTAAAAATATTTTTAAAAACCCAAAATACCTATGGTGCTCAAATTCCTGGAGACATTCAGTAGAATTGTGGTTTCCAGGAGCAGGAAGAAAGGGAGGATAGGAAGTTATTTTTTAATGGCTACAGAGTTTCAGTTGGGGAAGATGAAGAAGTCCCGGAAATGGAGAGTGGTAATAGTCTTACAATACTTGAAATGTACTTAATGCCACAGAGCTGTACACTTAAAAATGGCTAAAATGGTCAGTTTTATGTTATGTATATTATACCACAATTAGAGTATAAAATAAGAAAAATAAAAAGACAACCCAATTAAAATATGGGCAAAGAAGCTGAATAGAAACTCCTGTAAAGAAGATAAACAAATGACCAACACGTATGTACAAAGATGCTCAGCATCATTAGTTATTCGGGAAACGCAAATCAAAACCACAACGAGATACCACTTCATAGCCAGTGGGGTGCCTCTAATCGAGAAGACAGATAATAAATGTTGACAAATTTGCGGAGAGACTGAAACCCTTATACACTGATAGTGGAAATGTACAAAGGTCTAGCTCTTTTAGAAAGAGTTGGACAGTTGCTAAATTGTGAAACATAGAGTTATCATATGATCCAGCAATTTCACTCCCAGGTATACACCCATGAAAAAATGGACGCATATATCCACCCACACCTGTACCTGAGTGTTCCCAGCGGCATCGTAATAGCTAAGAAGTGGAAACGACCCAAATGGCCATCAACTGATGAGCGAATAAATAAAATGTGGTTCGCAATCAGCAGAATATTATCCTACAATAAAAAGAAACAAAAAAAATACTGATAAATGTTAAAACACGGATGAACCTGTGAAAACATTATGGGAAGGGAAAGAACCCACTCACGAAGGTCTACATAGCATATGATTCATTTACATGAAATATCTGGAACAAGCAAGTCTATAGCGACAGATAATCGACTTATGGTTGCTTAGGGCTGGGGCGTGGGGGTAAGAATGCACCGGTGTGGGGCGCCCAGGTGGCTCAGTTGGTTGAACGTCTGACTCTTGATTTTGGTTCAGGTCATGATCCCAGGCTTATGGGATTGAGCTCCAGTTGGGGCATGGAGCCTGATTAAAATTCTCTCTCTCTCCCTCTGCCCCTCCCCCCACTCATGCCCACATGCACACACACTCTCTCTCAAAAAACAAATAACAAACAGACAAACAAACCAGAAAATAAAAACTCGCCCATTTAGTGTGTACAATTCAGTGGTTGTGGATATATTCACAGTGGTTGTGTTCACCACCACAATCCATTTAAAACGTTTTCATTACCCCTGAAGAAGCCCCTAGGTTTGTGAAAATATATTTCTCACACACAAGAAAAATCGTGTTCTTTATGTTGCCTATAATAGATTTGTTCGTTTTCAATGCATTCACAAGCAGTTTGAAAAATTCTCAGTGTTAATTTTTTCTATGGTCACTACGGGTACCTACAGCCCACATAAACAAAAATTTCTGGTGGTTCTCAATAACTGTAGAGCGTAAAGAGTTCTGAAGGCCAGTGGGCTTGAGAAATGCTGGTCTATGTCCTCATCATCTCGACTTCCTCAAATCACACACATCTCTCCGCTTCCCTACAATGTTTTCTTCTGCTACTGCTTTTCTGAAGGTCTTCTTGGGAAAATTACCCACAAATTCTGCCTTTCAGTGTTTGTTTCCTGTCTTATATGATCACTCTTAAGCCTCTGACATTGTTGTCCTCTCCTTCTTAAAAATCTTTCTCCACTTGAGTTTTGAGACACTGTTCCTTTCATTATGTTCAACCTCACTGCCTTTCCGTTCCCCTCTGCTCTCTTACGAACTGATGAGGCCCAGACTCCTCACCTCGGTTATTTCTCTCACTGCTCTATGTAGTTCCCTGGGGTGGGGGTGGGGGTGTCTCATTCAAATCTTTGGCTCAGTTGCTGACAGTGTGTCCACGATTTCCAAACCTGCTGCTTTCCCGAGGTTGACGGTCCCGTTTCCAAAAGAGTATTAATGTCCACGAGCATCTCAGAGTGAACGTATCCACCTGAAACTCAAAAGACTTCCTTTCCCCAAACTCAGGTCTTTTGTTTGGGTTAGTAATATTAGTATCCATTTATTTGAAACAAATTTAAAACTCTGCAAAACAATGACTAAAAACTTGTAAAGTTATTGCTGAGTCCTTCTCTCCCTCCATCGCCCCCGCTCCCAATTCATAATCCGTACATCCACAAATCCAGTTCTAGCTCCAAAGCAGCTCTCTTCTCTGTTCTCTGCTTTTCCTCCCCTTATCCGTGTCTGCAATGTCCCTTTCCTGAACTATTGCAACTGTCCTATTATTCTGTCGACTTCATTCTTCAGAGTTATCTTTCCAACAGGCATGGTTCCATTATGACTTCGGGGTTTCAGAACATCTTCCACACCTTCTCCTCGCCTACAGAATAATTTGATGCTTCTTAACCAGGCTGTGGCACATGAGGTCCTTCTTTATTTGGCCCTACTCAGCTCTTTAGCTCTGTTTCTTGTTACCCCCAACGTCTACCCTACTCCTCAGCCACGCATCGTGGTGCACCTGCGCCTTATTCGGCCGGTTGGCTCTGTCTAGAGCATCCGTACTCTCTCCATCAGTAGAACTCATCCTGTGTATCTTCCTCTGTTGTTTTTTCCAGGTCTCTTCTTAAAGGTCACATCCTCTCTGGGATCTTCCCTCTCCATCAGCCCAAGGCACCTTTGCTTACTTTATCTTGCAAGCTCAGAAAACCATTCCAATCAGCCCTTATCACCTCTGGCTGTATTGTGGGTGTTTGTTTACATGACTGTTTCCCCACTAGACTGTGAGTGTGGGGCTGCACCTCCTCCCCTCTGAGCAGCAGTCCAGGCTCGACCACAGGGGTGCGGCTGGGTTGGTTGGGTTGGGGGACATGGAAACAGCGTTGCCTTGTTTCCTTATTGAACCCACAGCAGAGAAATTCATTCCTCTTCATACTTCCGTCATGATGGGAACACGGACTTGTCTTGTCATGGAGAAAAAGAAGCACAAGTGCATAAATCTGGTGATGCAGGTGAAATGGAGTTTCCTCCTCACTGAGGGATCCAGGATCGTTCATGCGCCTTTGTTTGCTTCTCTCCTAGATTAGCAATGGGGACAAGGATTCT
This sequence comes from Mungos mungo, assembly GCA_004023785.1. Taxonomy (NCBI): domain Eukaryota; kingdom Metazoa; phylum Chordata; class Mammalia; order Carnivora; family Herpestidae; genus Mungos; species Mungos mungo. The sequence continues at coordinate 68,571 of PISW01002572.1, read as the reverse complement.
GAGAGGAAAAGATGCTGAGATGAAAAAACTCATGGGGCAAGAAAAGGGAAACCAGGTGACGAGGCATCTTGTGGCTCAGTCGGTTAAGCAGCTGACTCAGGTCATGATCTCTCAGTTCATTAGTTCGAGCCCCGCACTGGGCTCCTTTCAGAAAGCACAGAGCCCACTTCCGATCCTCTCTCTGCCCCTCCCCTGCTCATTCTCTCTCTGTTTCTCTCTTTCAAAATAAATAAATAAGCTTAAAAAAAAAAGTTAAGGTACTTGAAGGAAACAGTACTGTGAGGGGCATGAGGGAGATAGAAAAATGAAAAGGGAAAGCATTGTGGGAAAAAATGTACAGAAACGGTACCAAAGAATAGTCAACTCGCTGCCAATACGGAGCGACGGGGAGAAAGAAGTACAGGAATGAGAGGAAACCCTGACAGGATGCGGCTTCGCGGTTCTTTTCCAAGCCCACACTCAGGCCTCCTTCTTTACATTGTCTCTCTAGTGTGTGTCCGCCCTGCCGGCAGGTCCACACAGCCTTCCTCTGAAAGGCACTTCGGGGTCAAAAGGCCAGAGCCCCCACATCACAATAGGAAACTGCCTTTTCTGGATGTATGTGCCTTCCTAGGAACACAATCTGCCGACACCCCATCGTTTGATGACATAGTTCCAATACTTCCGAGTTTGATTTAAGACGTTGATGAGATACTTTCTGGGACCCCATTTGTTATATTCGATTTCTTCCACCTGATGTATTTATACAGGATTTAATAAAATCCTGTGCCAAATCTTCACACGTTGGTGTCAAAAATCAGGAAAAACTCTTGTTAAAAAAACAGTTAAGAGATCAAGGTTACTGTCGGTAATTGCTTTGGTTAAAGAGCAATCGAAGGAGCTTTAATTTACTCATGATTTTAAAATTGAAGTAGAATGTAAGGGCTCAGCTTACAAATCTTTCATTTTTTAAAATGAAGGCTTTCTCCAGAATTGGAGGTTGTGGTTGTTTCATAATAAGCTACCTAGTGAATGAAATAGATCCCAAAGGTAAGGAAAGTGTTATGTGATGATTTAAAAGTAAGATATACACCTTCTTAATTGAGCCCACTAATAATACGTGCTTGGTTCTGAAAGATAACACCACATCGAATCATTTTAAAGTTAGCAGAAAATAGTGGGCGCCTGGTGGATCAGTTGGGTAAGCGACCAACTCTTGGTTTCGGTTCAGGTCATGATCTCACGATTCGTGGGTTCAAGGCCCAAGTCCAGCTCCATACTGACAGTGCAGAGCCTGCTTGAGATTCTCTCTCTCCGCACCTCCAACCTGCCTCTCTCTGCCCCTCCCTTGCTCATGCTCTCTTTCTCAAAATAAGTAAATAAACTTTGTCATCAGAAAACACATTTTCAAGTACTCTCCCATCAGTTACGCAGGCCTGTAGAGGAATCCGCATGTACATATCCTCAGTCAGTACTATCAGTCTCCTATTTCTATTTTTAGTCTTCTTCCAAAGCCCAACTATGAACTAAGTATTTAAAAACAAGTAATTTCATGAGTTCTATCACTCCAATAAAGTTTTTTTTTTAATTAATTTTGAGAAAGTGCACAGGAGGGGCAGAGAGAGAGAGAGAACCCCAAACAGGCCCTGCACTGTCAGCACAGAGCCTAATGCGGGGCTCAAACTCACGAACAGTGAGATCACAACCTGAGCTGAAATCAAGAGTCTGATGCTGAACCAACTGAGCCACCCAAGTGCTCCTCTATTGCTCCAGTAAGGTTTGATCGGTTCGGCCAATGATTGTCCATTAGAGGGAGATGAATTTGTGGGCGGGAAACAGGATACTTCTGTCAGATTCCATGTTTAGGTCATTAGTCTTCCTCAACCACTACCAACCTTCTTCCCACCCCTCAACCCTTGTACCATGGGAGTAGCGAGTGTTTGAGCCTGAAGGGAGTGGGGAGTTCTGGGCCAGCTCTTTACTTGATGCACCAGGGAATCGGAGGCCAGAAGGGGCAGCGACTCCCCCTCAACCCCTCCACTGATCTGGAGAGGAGCCATGCGCGGAGCCTGGGTTCCTAACTGAGGCACACTCTCCATCACCTGCTTCTCTGCCCATCAGAGAGATCGTACCTTTGGTATTTCCCAAAGTCTTGGATTTTTTTTTTAGATCTGTGAGCAGAGCCAGTTTAAGAGAACTTCTGTTGGCTCCCCGTGTTAGGACCAGCCATTCAACCATCTTTTCTGTATGCTGACAAGTGGTGAAAGGAGGTGAAAGCAGTGCACAGAGAATAGACACGAGAGCACGGAGCAGCTTAGCTTAGCAGTCAAGGGCAAGGGCTGGCCTCACACTGCCTGTGTTCCTCCTCCAGCCATCCCAGATGCTAACTGCTGCAGGGCCCGGGGCCAGTTTCTCAGTTTCTTGGAGGACTGAAGGGATAAAGCCCTTACAACAAGCCCTGGCCCACAGTGAGCACTGCAGGTGCCAGCCATTCCGGAAAGTGCTAATGGAACCCCTTTTATTTAGAGGAGCCCCAAACAATTTGGTGACACCTGAAGGTGTCTCGTGTAATCACTCATCTGCAGAGACATGTGGGCTTCTCCTAAGCTTTGCACAACGAAGATCCCATGTAGGTCACTCACAGCTGCTAAGTTGCAGTTTTCATTGTGACCCTGACTGATCCACGTAGGAATAAAACCAGCTTTTAGGGCTGTAAATGAGCCAGCTCCTCACCCACAGCCTCTCTCAAATGTGAGACACGACCTCTCTCTGAAAAGCTAGAGGTGGTAATTACCTCATTCCAACCTGCATTCCACACACTCATTAGTTGAACTCGAGAAGGAGATTCTAATCTTCAAATCAGTGTGAGACAGAAGGACCCCAAGGTCAAGAAGAAAAATGACCCAAATCCCCCAAAGATCTTTCCTTTCTCCCCATCCCCACAGCAACATTTCAGGTTTATTAGACAGCTTGTCTATTGATGCTATTCATTTGAAACAAAACCCTGGGTGTGTGCCTTTTAGAGAACCATGAAGATCAACAAAGCTATACATAGAACAGAGTAATTTGCTTAACAGCCAAGAGCTCCCCACAGACAGCGCTCACAAGATCTCACAGAAGAAAGGAAGCTCCGTGCTTCCTTATTTTTCTAGCACCCTTGGCCCGCAAGTCAATACACACCCTGCATACAGTTGACCATTCAAATAAATATTAACAAACCATACAGATTATTACAAGAACTTCGACTTGTATTATTACAATGTTAGGCATGGGGGAGCTCTTTTTCTTTGAAGTATCAGTATTTCATGTGTTTATTATTTTAGTCTTCAGTTTAGAGGTAAATGAGAAATGGCATATTTAAAGGGTACCTGGTGGGCCCAGTCGGCGGAGCGTGGGACTCTTACACTTGAGGTTGGGAGTTTGAGTTCTATGATGGGTGGAGAGATTATTTAAAAGTGAATCTTTAAAAAAAAAAAGATGGAAATTGGTCTATTTAAGAGTAATGCATATTTAAATTAACAGTGAATTAGCAGAAGTAAAAGATCATTTATGCCTACTCTGAAAATTTTGCATGCAGCTGTGGCATGGTCTGTTTGAACTTAAAAACAGACAGATTAGTAGGCATTCATGCACGCTAATGGCTTTCTCATATTTCCTTGATGATGTTATAATCACCTATGGAAATACAGAGAGCCATTTCCCATCTGCCCAACACAAACATGTTGCCTCCTGTTTTGTGTTTCCTCACGGTGACAGGCAACACTTCTCCAGGCTTTCCGGACAGTTTTCAGTCCTGAAGGAAACGTTGTTTTTTATTTCTCCTTAGTCGTGTTGAGGAGCACCTCCTAAATAGCCGCCTGGCACCTTTCCTCAAGAATGAGAACAGCGAAGGTTAACTGGAGCTTTGGGCGTAAATCAAGGGCTTAGTCTGCTTTGGCTTCTCATGATTCCCCTTGCCCCCAAGACGGTCCTTCCATTGTGCTTCCCATGGTGGCCTGGCCACCTCTCTTCTCTACTGCTAAACAGGGGGCCGGCTTTCGGGTTTACTCTGGTATCTTCTCCCCACTCTTTATGTGAACCCTGAAGGGAGGAAGAGCGTTCAGCGGTGGCTCACTTTTGGTCCTGGCAGCCCCCTCGTCCGGGGACGCTCAGGGGTCTGTTCCTTGGGGGCAGGAGGGCGGAGGTGGCAAAGCCGTGGCGGGCTCCTCGTGCAGAACTGGTGTTAACGTGGCATTCACGAAGCCAGCGAGCTCAGAGATCACGGCCACAGCTACGCGCCTTGCCACCGTCGCTCCACGGGCTGCCGGACGCAGTCCTGCGTGGCGGCCCTGGTTCCCGGCCCCTTGCGACAGAGGCCGGCAGCCAGGTCGACTTGGCGTCTTATAAAGGCCAACTGAATAGGTAAAACACGGATTTCCAGACGACACGATGGCTTCACCAGTAGTTCATTTATTCTCTGTCTCATCATCTGAAGCATGTTGCCTCTGACTGAGTTTCATTGCTAGGAAAGAATTCTCTGTTCTTGGGGTGACTCCAGGGCCAGGGCGGGGCTGCCTGTGAGGGCCCAGCCGCCAGCTCTGTCGTTGCTTACCCCTTGTGGACGCAGCCTTTGTTCCTTGCGACTCCCAAGGTCCCTTAGAGCCGGAAGTAAGTCTTCCATACTATTCATCTCGTTGCCTCGAAAGGCTGGTCCTGAATTCATGTGCATCTGCAGCCACTCCTGGTTTTTCCCTGGAAAACCGTTAAGAGACTCTCAACTACAAGGAACGAACTGAGGGTTGCTGGAGGGGTGGGGGTGGGGCATGGGCCAGGGCTGATGGGCATTAAGGAGGACATTTGGGTTTTTCTCCATATAGATTATTGTCAGGTTGGTTTCCATAGAACACCCAGTGCTCTTCCCCACAAGAAGGAGGGCACTTGTTAAGTGAAGGCAGAGGACAGATACCATATGTTTGCACTCATATGTGGAATAGGAGAAACTTAACAGAGGACCATAGGGGAGGGGAAAGGGAAAAATGGTTAAGGAGAGGGAGGGAGGCAAACCACAAGGGACTCTTCAATACTGAGGGTTGATGGAGGTGGTGGAGAGGAGAAAATGAGTGGTGGGCATGGAGGAGGGTGCCTGGATGAGCGCCGCATGGTATATGGAAACCAACTTTACAGTAAACTATTTAAAAAAAAAAAAACTAATTTCATCAGGGTGCCTGGGTGACTCAGTCATTTAAACGTCCCACTTTGGCTCAGGTCATGATCTCACAGTTCATGGGTTTGAGCCCCACATCAGGCTCTGTGCTGACAGCTCCCTCTCTCCCTCTCTCTGCCCCTCCCCCATTTACACTCTGTCTCTCTTTTTCAAAAATAAGTAAACATTTTAAAAATTTAAAAAAAAAAGGAGGGCACTTGGGATGAGCACCAGGTAATGTATGTAAGTGAGGGATCATGGAATTCTACTCCTGAAACCAAGACTACACTGTATGTTAACTAACTTGAACTCAAGAAAACAAAAAACCGAAAAAACAGGGTCCTTCCCCATGCCTCAGACTCAGGACTCCAGGTGTCTCTGCATCTGCGGCCCTCGGATGTCAGGCAGGTACAGTGACATCGCTAAATTCACTGTCCCCTCCCCCAGGGCTGCTTCTGCTCCTGGGCCCCTAGTCTGTGGTCGCTATTTGTTTAGTTGCCCAGGCCTGAAAACTGGGGTCACTGCGACTCCCCACGAGACCCCACCCCACAGCTGCCACCTTTAATCACGTCCCTGAGTTCTGCCACCTTATCCTTCACATTTATCAAGTATTCTTTATTTGTAGAGACGGGATCTTAATTTCAGCAACCTGAATTAACACAGCTGCTCACAGGTGTCCTTGTCAGGGCTGCCGCCCTCCATCACTGTGTCCTCTAAGGATCGACTGTCACACACGGTTCAGCAGCCCCGCTGCCCGCTGGAGAGAACCGAGCAGTGTTCCACGGTTTCAGAGGCCACTGCTCTGTCACCTTGTCACCCATTTCTCCAGCTCTGCTCCCTGTGCCTGCCTTACATCGGGAACCCTCCCCCACCCCCCCCCCCAACATTCTCCCCCCCTTGGCTTTGCTCCCTCTCTGCCTCCTCTCATGAAGCCAGCTCCAGGCCCGGGACACAAGGGAACTGGCACAGTGAACGATTCGGGCTTGGCTGTGTGTCCCTAAAAGCCCAGTGAACAACCAATCTTTGGAACTTGCTGGTTAAGAAGAGCTCCTTCTGCTGGGTTTGTGCCGCGTGCAGTCGGAACTTGGAGTCGCTGACGTGTCGGAGCGCTTGGATTCTCACTTGCTCGAACCACTTGCCCCCAGTTTTCGCAGTTACACAGGCCCTGTTTTTGTTTAAATCCATCTGAGGTGATATGTTTCTTTTTACCAGAGACCTGACGATTGCAGGTGGCCATCTAAGACCCTTGGTGATGGGATTTGCTCTGTCTTTTGAGGATTTCATAAGGTCCATGCTTTTTTTTACTTCCAGACTTGCATAAGGTATCTCTTTTTCTGGAATTTTCTTTCTGTTTTCCTTGCTTGAATAATTCCTATTCATTCTCCAACAGTCAGCTAAGACGTCACTCTCCTGAGAGGTCTCTGCTGACTCCGCCAGGCTCCCTGATCATGACCTCCCTGCAGCACTTGCCATGCTACATCCCAATCACCTGAAGACTTTTTGGAGACTCCCTCTAGACCCCAAGCTCCCTGAGTTGGGATCATGCCTGTTCATTGTTGTTTCTCTAGAATCATACACCTTCACTCACATGGATGAAACACCAAAGCCTCAAAGGGAGATAAAGGAAACTATTATCTTGGTTTCATTTCAGATGTGATATGTATATTAGAAAGAGTATTCCCTTTGGTTAAATCATAGAGAATGATCTGGTCAGGGTCAAGACTGGAAGCAAGGAGGCTAGTTGCAGTCATCGGATAGGAAGGGATGGCAAGAGTATGCGTGGAGATGGAGAAGTGTTAGATGCAAGATATTGAAAGCTATAAAGTTTGAAGGAATGTGAGGTAAAGAAAAGAATGAAGTCCACATGACTCAAGGTTTCTTGAGGCCAGAAGACATCCAAGGAGGAAGAGTTTTGGAATTAGGAAAGTTAGTTTTCTTTCTTTTTTGAATTTTTAAAAAACTGAGATATAATTTATGTACCATAATACTCATCCTTTAAAAATATACAGCTCCTATACAATGGAGTGTTACATGGCAATGAGAAAGAATGAAATATGGCCATTTGTAGGAAAGTGGATGGACCTCGCGGGTGTCATGATAAGAGAAATAAGTCAGGCAGAGAAGGACAGATACCATATGTTTGCACTCATAGGTCTAACAGGAGAACAGGAGAAACCTAATGGAGGATCAGGGGGAGGGGAAGGGGGAAAGAGTTAGGGAGAGCGAGGGACACAAAACCTGAGAGACTATTGAATACTGAAAACGAACCGAGGGTTGAAGGGGGAGGGGGGGGGGAAAGAGATTGTGGTAATGGAGGAGGGCACTTGTGGGGAAGAGCACTGGGTGTTATATGAAAACCAATTTGACAATAAGCTATTAAAAATATATATACATATACAGTTCAGGGGTACCTGGGTGGCTTAGTCAGTTAAGCATCTGACTTCAGCTCAGGTCATGTTCTCATGATTCATGAGATCGAGCCCCGAATAGGGTTCTGTACTGATCTTGGAGCCCGGAGCCGGCCTCAGATCCTATGTCTTGCTCTCTTTCTCCCCCTCGCCTGCTCATATTCTGTCTCTCTCTCTCTCTCAAAAAGAAATAAACATTAAAAATTTTAAATAAAAAACATTAAAAATAAATAAAAAATAAAACATATTAGTTCAGTGGCGTTTAGCACATTCACAAGGTTTTTCAAACATCACCATTATCTAATTCCAGAACATTTCATTATTTCTCAAAATAAAAACAAAACAAACAAGCAAAAAACCCAATCCCATTAGCAGTCACTCCTATTGCTCCATTGCCTGAGCCTCTGGCAGTGACTAACCTCCTTTCATAGATTCGCCTTTTTTTTATATGTTACATAAACAGATTCATATAATATATGGTCTTGGCGTCTGACTTCTTTCACTTAGCAAGTTTGCAAGTTTCATCCACATTGTGGCATCTTTCAACACTTCATGCCTTTTAATGGCTAAATGATATTCCATAGTGTGAATATATGTTTGTTTAATCATTTATTAATTGATGGATACTGTATTGTTTCCATTTTTGGTTAGTGTGAAAAGTGCTACTATTAACACTGGTATATAATTAAAAATTTTTTTTTAATGTTTATTTATTTTTGAGTGAGCAAGAGAGAGAGAAAGAGAGTGCAAGCAGGTAGGGGATAGAGAGAGAGGGAAACACAGAATCTGAAGCAGGCTCCAGGCTCTAAGCTGTCAGCATAATGCCCAATGTGGGGCTTGAGCACATGAACCACGAGATCATGACCTGAGCCAAAGTCAGATGCTTAACCAACTGAGCCACCCAGGCACCCAAGTATACAAGTTTTTATGAAGACATGTATTTTAAATTTCTTGAGTGGAATTGCTGGGTTATACAGTAACTCTGTGTGTTTTTTTTTTAAGAAAAAGTTTTTTAAAGTTTATTTATTTATTTTCAGAGGGAGAGTGGGAGAGAGAACAAGCAGGGGAGAGACATAGAAAGAGGGAGAGAGAGGGAGAGCCAAGCAGGCTCCACACTGCCAGCACAGATGAGGGGTTCGAACTCACAAACTGTGATATCGTGACCGGGGCTGAAATAAAGTGTCAGATGTTTAATTGACTGAGACACCTAGGCACTCCATCTTTTTAAGGAACTGCCAGGCTGTTTTCCAAAGTGGTTGTTGTAAAGTGAAGGCTCCAATTTCTCCACATCCTCATCAACACTTATTATTGTCTTTCATTTTGATTAGAGCCATCCTAGGAGTTGTGAACTGTCATCCAATTGTGATTTTGATTTGTATCATCCTCTTGATAAATTACACTGAGCTTGTTTTCATATGCTTTTTTGGGGGATTTATATATCCTCTTTGGAGAAATGTATTCAGCTCATATGCCCATTTTATTATTTTTTTTGTAGATGGAGGACAAAATTTTATTCTAAAAATGGATTTGGTAACAACAGAATAATAAAATAAAAGAGAGTAAAAGTTAACAGAAATTTGCTTTAATTTTTTTTCACAAAATATATAGACTTGTTGCTGTAATGTACTGTCAACTCTCATTTGTCAGTATTTGAGTGATTCACTTTATTAATTATCTAAGGGAATTATTAAAATTATAGGTTGGTTACTGCCTAACATTTAGAAATACACGTGGATTTCTTTGAACATAAAGTAAATACATTCTCAAGGAATACAAACAAATTTAAACCTTCACATGCCTATTTTAAATGGGGTTGTCTTTTTGTAATGAGTTGTAAAAGGTCATTCTGGGTTCTAGATCCTTACCAGAGATACATGATTTGCAAATATTTCCCCCATTCTGTGGGGTTGCATTTTTACTTTATTTATAGTGTCCTTTGAAGCTCTGAAGCTTGATGTCTATTTATAGTGTCTTGAAGCTCTGAATTTTGATGGAAGCCAACTTATCTATTTTTCTTTTGCTGCCTGTGCTGTTGCTGCCACATCTGACAAACCAGCATCTAATCCAAGGTCATGATGACGTAAGCCTGTGTTTTGTCTAAGAGTTTTGTAGATTTAGCTCTTACCTCTAGATTTTTTATCCATTTGAGTTAATTTTTATATATGGGGTGAAGAAGAGGTTCAAATGTGTCCTTTGGCAGGTAGATATTCACTAACATTCATTGAAAAAATGATTCTTTCCCCCCATTGAATGGTCTTGGCACTTCGTCCAAAATCAGTCAACCATAAATATATGAGTTCATTTCTGGACTTTCAAGTTTATTCCATTTATCCCATCTACCCACATGTCACTACACAATCTTATTTACTGTAGCTTTTTAGAAAGTTTTGAAGTTGGGAAATGTTGAGTCCTCTAACTTTAACTTTTTTTTAAAAATAATGTTTGTTAGAGAGAGAGAGACAGAGAGAGAACAAGCTGGGGAGGGGCAGAAAGAGAGAAGGAGACACAGATTCCAGGCTCCAGGCTCTGAGCTGTCAGCACAGAGACCAATGCAGGACTTGAACTCAAGAACCGTGAGATCATGACCTGAGCTGAATTTGGATGCTGAACCAACTGAGCCACCCAGGTGCCCCACTTTGTCTAACTTTAAGATGGTGGTGGCTGTCTGGATCCTTCAAATATTCATTAGAATTTTAAGATCCGCTTGTAAATATATGCAAATAAATCAGTTGGGATTTTGAAATAAATTGTGTTGAATTTGTAGATCAATTTGGAGAGGATTCCTATCTTGATAACATTAAACCTTTCTGCCATGAACACAGGATATCTCTCTACTTATTTAATTAATTTTTTTCAATAATATTTTGTAGTTTTCAGTGTACTTGCACTTCTTTTGTGAAGCTTATTCCTAAGTGTCTTGTTATCATTGATGATCCTGAAAACGGAGAAGTTTTCTTAATTTCCCTTCAGGATTATTCATCACCATTGCATAGAAATACAAGTGAAATTTTAAAAATTGACCTTGGACCCTGGAATCTTGCGGAACTCACGTATTAGCGCTAGTACTTCTGTGCGTGCGCCTTGGTTCCAGTTTTGGAAAATCACCTAGTAGGGGTCTAGCAGACTGTTGAACACAATGGTCCAGTGCTCAGGAGAGAATCTGGGTTGGGCTGGAAATTCTCAGCTCTCATGGCAGTAGATGAGAGCAGGGAGGCCGTGTTTAGGGGAAGAGAAGAAGACTGAGAGATCCTAGGAAACACCACCAGGCAGAGGAGGCGACTCTGAAGAGCACTGCAAGAACTTTATTGTTCATCTAACAACTCAGGGTGAAACTTTATGGGTTTCCACCCCCCACCAAAGTCTTCTAATACATTTCTTTTCTGATTCTAGTGAACTCAGAGGAAAAGCCCTTCTAATAACCTTTATCTCAACATTTCCTTTTTCAAATAATATATTAAAATATTGCTAAACACTTTGAAAACTGACTACTTCTGCATAATATCATTCATTACTGGTGGTTATTATGACCATTTTAGACCAGACTTGGGGATTGAGGTCATGCAACTATTCACCTTTCAAAATCTCTTTAACCAGAGTTTTGTTTAAGGGAATGCAAAGCTGATAATGCCACCCTTGAATTGTTTCTGAGGCCAAATAAAAAAAACAAAAAAATTAACCTAATTAATGGCAGAAGTAGAAGAATTTGGAACTTTCTCATCTTTTTTTTTTTTTCTTTTTAGTAGGCTCCACACCCAATGTAGGGCTCGAACTCATGACCCTAAGATCAAGAATCTCACGCTCTACCAATTGAGCCAGCCAGACATCCCTGAATTTGGAACTTTTCTATCTCCATTTCCTCTTGATTTTTTTTCATACCTGACATTCCTTTTACCCCCACAAAGCAGGCTCACATCTGCTGTGTGTTTTGCTGTTATTGATACAGACGCTCCAAAGTCAACAGATGCTTTCTGATGTCAGAAGTCTTTCATGTTTCCTTTGGATGCATTCCAATGCTGGATAAAGATATGTGTGGCTGAAATGGCTTCTCTCTTTCGTAGGATGAACTGGCTAGAAGACCCCTGAACCTTGTTGCCAGGGAACTCTCCATCAGTCTGTCCGTACGATTCATCAAACTTCCAGGTCTGAGTTCCAGAGAGTGTGTATTGCATGATGTACCATGTGGCAGTATCTACAAGGAAATACTCTGATTCAACGCTTTGGTCTCTAGCCATATCTAGGAATTGTTTTCGAAAGGAAGTAGACATAGGACATGGCAGCTTTTCTTTGATTTCTTACTAAATTTTTGGTCAGGAGTTCCATGAAGAATTTGAGGTTTGATTATATATTGCTAGGCATAAGCACATAGTTCAAAGCATTCAGATAGTTCACATTAGAAAGCTGTGTTGGAGGTCAGCCAGTTAAATTATTTCTACCATGATCCAGTCATATTGAAAGAAAGTCCTAGATACATCAGAAAAATAAATAAATAATTGAAATACTCAATTATATTAAGACCTGCAGGTTCACCGAAACGGTTTCATGTGCTTAATTACCTATTTATTTAAAAACATGTTTGGGTTTTCCCTAGATGAAGACTGAGGGCTCGAAATTCCTAATTTAAATTATAGATGATATTATTTTCCCTTTCAAAGTCATTAAAAAAGATCTTTCCAAAGCAGGAAAAGAGTAGTGGTGTGTTGTTAAAAGTAAAATATGGCGTGTGTATAACACAAAACTGATTTGAGGGATTTAAGTCTTTTTTTCTCATAGTCTACATGGCCATCCCTTTTGCAAGCTCAGAACCCTAAACTCCCCTTTTGCACATCAGGAGTTATTTTACTGAATTGCTCAATAATAAACATATTGGTTTTCTTTTTATAAATTGAATTAAAGTCTGACACTATTATAATAAACACCAAAGTTAAAATGTAGCTAAAGGCCTAATTTCATCAACTCTGGCCAGGAATTCTACTGAGGGAACAAGAAAAACTCAGGTCTTTCTGCCAGGGTGTATATATTTTTTAAGCTTATTAACTTTTTTGAGAGATTGAGAGAGAGAGAGAGAACCACGAGGGAACGGGCAGAGAGAGGAGGGGACAGAGGGTCTGACGCGGGCTCTGCACTGACAGCAGACAGCTCCATGCGGTGCTCAAACCCATAAACTGTGAAATCATGACTCGAGCCTAAGTCAGACGCTTAAGCAGCTATGCCACCCAAGGGACCCCTCTCCCAGAATATTTGAGGTAACCTGAGGTGAGTCCACACACATGTGAATTATGGAAAACAAAACTAGGCCAGATGAGTACTTAACACGTTCACATTGTGTAAAAATTAAATCAAAGGACACATCGGGGCTCAGAGTGGACCTAATCTGTAGAATAATTTGAAGAAAAAAAAAAAGAATGTTATTGAGTGTTTTAGGTTGCCCTTTATGAGAAAGTTCTAGCAGTCTGGACATGTTTCAGAAGAAATAGGCCATATTTCCAGATTTCTGATTCATTTCTGGCTGGGATCAGTATCTTTGTACGGGACTGTCGCTGTCCGGGCTGCCGGAGAACCAGTCAACAGAGAGAGGACAGCCCCCGTGCTCGGTGTTCTTGGCAACCAGCCACCTCTTCCAAAGCCACAGCATGTCCACCCCGTGGCTCTGGAGACCTCCTGTTCCCGGCGTGGCTGCCCTCACTGGCACGTCATCATCCGCCTGCAATGGAGCGGCCCAGCCCCTCTGAAGGGGGCCGTTTCCCCAAGGGACACTGGTGCTGTGGCCTCCATCCATTGTCCTTCCTGCCCCCTCCCCCAGCCTGTGAGACCGACCACAAAGGTGGCTTTAAACGGGAGTGCTGAGCCCTGTCATCCTTAGACTTAGTGGTCTCTCCTAGTACCTTAAGTGACCTGCCTTGCCACCGCCCATGCCAAAGTCTGGCAGTCTATACCTCTTGAACCTTCAAACGTTTCTCAGATTTACTTTGATTGTTCACAAGAGGCCCTAACCACTTATCATCCAGCAGGCTGACTATCGCAATTTGGCTGGGGATTACCTGATTGCTTATTTTAGAGAAAGTAGATCACACGGTACTAGAGAAATCTCTCCTTGTGGGGTGGACACGGAGATGCTCAGATTCTATCGCCACCCCTAATGAAGGGCTTCTTGGATGAAGACTGAAGCCTTTACCACGGAAAATGGTAAATACCATGATGAGGCTGCAAATGATCCTAAAATGTGAGACCACTCCCTACACGGGGGGGGGGGGGGGGGGGGGGCCCCGGGGGGCGGGTTACTCTTCCAGAAACATTTGCACCTTGGAGATATGTTTTTAATTCACAGACAAGGCCCAGCAGGCACATTCCACACTGTCACTCCTCTTCAGTCCCTTCCAGGGGTAGGAAACCCCCCTCCCTTGCCCCACTTCACCCTCCGCACTGAGAACAAGAGATACTCTTATTTCCCCAAATTCAGACAGTCAGGCAAGGAGGAAACGCAGTTGGGATTTTCTGTCCATCCTCCGACGCCTGGCAGCAGTAGGGACACATGCAGACAGAGGGAATTGCTCTTCTTCTTCTTTTTTTAAAAAGATTTTTTAATGCTTTTTAATTTATTTTTGGGAGACAGAGAGAGACAGTGCGATCAGGGGAGGATCAGAGAGAGAGGGAGACACAGAATCTGAAGCAGGTTCCAGACTCTGAGCTAGCTGTCAGCACAGAGCCCGACGCGGGGCTCGAACCCACGAACCGTAAGATCATGACCTGAGCCAAAGCCGGATGCTCAATCAGCTGAGTCACCCAGGCGCCCCGGGAATTGCTCTTCTTAGAGAAATCAGTGTTGTGTGGCCACATTTTCTTCCTTTCTTCTTCTAAACTCTTATCTACCAAAGTCATCAGACATGGTACCCTGCAACTCCTAACTTGTATTGCCTTTTGAGAAACAAGGGAAGATGGCAGAGAGTCGCTGAGAAACTCCTGGACTGAATTTCCCTGTAGGTAATTCTTATCAGCTCAAATATGCCACTGCTCTCCTGACATATTTGCATGTTTCCAGAACGTGTGTTATCTTTTTCACCTTGTGGCGTAGGTTATTTTTTTTCAATATAGAGGAGTGCATGTTTAAATATATGTATCTTCTACCAGGTTATTTTATTTTAGTGAGATAACTAATAATATTCAAAGGGAGGGGGTCAAATTAGCACTATCTTGAACCATATCCAAAATATCCTTCTAACCCCAAGCGTTCCCAGCATCGGTGAGTGCACCCAAACCTTTGGAAGTGGAATGGAAGGAAGGAGGGAAGGAAGGAAGGGAGGAAGAAACGGAGGGAAGAAGGAAGGGAAGAAGGGAAGAAGGAAAAAAGAAAGGAGGGAAGGAATGAAAAGAAGCCGTGCCCTCGGAGAGCCTCTTAGTGACACTTTAACCAGCGCAGACCACGGCTCCCGAGCGGCTTTGATGAGGACCTATTCATTGGCGTGGTAGCTGTGTTTACCTTTGTGAACTGCTTTCCCTCCAAAGGGTAGCTAAGGACACCACAGAATGACTCGAAGGTTTAGCCTGTTTGTTAGATGTTTAGTTTGAAATCTGCCACGGTTAACACGAGGGTCAGTGTCCGTGCACAGAGGGACCGACCCTGCTGAGCACTACGGGGGGCCTCTGCTCCAAGTGCTCTGCACCCACCGTTACGGTGAAGGTCACCACAACCAGCCCCGTCCCAAGCGAGCACCGTTGTTACCTGTGTTAAAGACGAGAGTCTCAGCCACACACAGTATACAAACCGCAGGCCAAGATTAGAAATGAAACATTATGTCACATGAATGATGCTTATTCCTCTCTCGTTGGCTCCTTTCCCCCTGAGTTCATAAGACATTATTTATTAAGGCTGGAAAGTACAAGCACTGGGTTGCTTCTTCCAGGTCAGAAAAAATCCCTGACAGAGGGATAGAAATCACCCCCCATCTCCACCTGCCACCAGGCGCTGGCACCCTGCGGGGGTGGGTGGCTCACATCTGACTTCAGACCCTCCCTCTTGACCCTGCAGCCAGCCTCTCCTCCTGACTAGAGTAACAAGACCCAGTTCTCCCCTATTAGCCCTGTTTCCTTTGCTTCTCCAGCCTGGATCCCTCCTGATGGTTCAGCTTGTCCCTCAGGATTTTTAGTCACCCCCATTCCTCTGATCTATTCTTTTATTGCTCAAATTAGCCAGATTTGAGTATTGAAGATAGCGCTCAAAAAACCCTTCATCTTTGGAATTTTTAGGGAATTCGTGGCATTGTGCAGGACATCAGCTGGTTTAATCCTCGTGACGCGTCCCTCCTCAGTTTATTCATTCCCACCCTGAGATACGTGAAGTGACTCTTCCAAAGGATGTAACTAATAAGTGGCGGAACTTCCAGAAGTCCATCATTTTTGACCCACAATTCTGAAATCCACGCAGCTCTAAAAACTACTGACAAAACCCGGTCTGAACTGATGTGTGGTTATTTACAGTCTTTATATTACTTAATGTAAAATTCAAATTGACGTGACAAAGAAAATACACGCTCCTCCCTAAGGTAATGGACTTTGGGCTTCCTTCTTCTGTGAGAAGCCTGTTGACCTACAGACATCTGGCCATCGACCAGCTGAGGGGTCCTTTTTTTGGGGGCCTTCCAGTGATGGTGGGTAGTCAGGGGGCTCTACAGTCTCATGCAGACTTGCAAATCTTGGGCCAAATTCTGCCGGACGCATGAGCATTTAGCACGTAAATTTAAAAAGTCATACTTTCCGATCTTTTATGCCCAGCCAAAGCTTTCCCCTCTGTCCTCTGAGCACCTCAGTCCAAAGAACACTTGCATCATAGTTTGCGGTCCTGTGGTGACTGCCACTATATGCTGATGTGAGCTCCCCAGAGGGGGGCGGGGGCTCCTTCGGCCGGCCCACAGTCTCTCATCAGAGATTCTAACATGAAAACACACCACTGAAAATCAAAATTATTCTGTGCTGAAGTTCAGTGTTTGCTGAACGAGTATTGTCCCAGCCCTCTCTGAATTATTAACTAATGTGTGGCACGCACGTTGTATTCTCTGTCGACTCAGCCTGAAGGCTCTGAAAAAGGGATTGCAAGCTTATCATTTCTTCATGCAGAACAGAAGGCCCAAGTAATCCTTCTAATCGCTACTTATCTTAAATGCAGGAACTTTCACCAACAAAAAATTATGTAGCACATTTTATCCTAATTGATGAATACATTTTTGGTACAGAGCTTAGTAACAAACTCCTTGCTATTTCCACAGTGAAAGATCTGATTCAGGTGCTAGAAATGCTAGCTAACCGCACCTGTTATGTACGTGAAATAGAATTTGCAAAGAAATGATCATCATTAAGACACTGACATTTTAAGGAAGGTCAGCTAATTGATATGGAGTTGAAAAACTTAAACCAGACATATTTTAAAACGGAAAAGTTTAAGCAATGTTTAGAAAATACTACGCATCATTTAAATGGTATTTGGAAACCTACGGGAGTGTGATTGCAACCAGCAAAAAGCATTAGTGACAGGGCTGCCTACCGCACGGCCCCACCCAGGCTCTCCGAACGTTTCAAGTAGCATCGGTTGGTGGCGCGGTCCATAAACACAAATCCAGTCTGAGCACTGAAACTGAAACTGTCAGTGCTTGGTGATGAGGGGGTTATCTTCATTATAGATGTGTACGCATGTTATACACACACACACACTCACACTCACACACACATGTATATACTTTAAGCAATCAAAAGCAAAACCTACTAAACTTGTAGAAAATCCATAGATCTCCAAGAATGTCTGAGGTTTCCTAAGGACCAGGAACCCTACTTTGAAAACCACTAGACAATCATGTGGATTTATCCAGTGTGCCAGAAGATCTCCTCCCTTCAAGTGGTTCCCTGGGGTGTGATAAAAACATAAGTATATTTGGTGTCCAACGGATCCTGCCAAGAAGGACAATCATTTCTTTTCTCTCTAATTTTCTAAACATGTATTCATTTTTGAGAGTGAGAGAAGCCGAGCGTAAAGGGTGGGGGGCAGAGAGAGGGGGACACAGAGTCCGAAGCGGGCTCCAGGCTCGGAGCTGTCCGCACAGAGCCCTGCATGGGGCTCGAACTCACGGAGCACAGACTCACGGAAACACAAGATCATGACCTGAGCTGAAGTCGGATGTTTAACCAACTGAGCCACCCGGGCGCCCCAACAATAGTTTCTTATAAATGCTAAATAAATGAATAAACCTAAATTGTTAAGTTTAGTAAATAAAAATATAAAGCGAATTAATGTGAAGTAAAATTAAAAAGTAAAATGTGAAAGTAATGTGAAGTAATTTAAAAATGAACCCATATAATTTTAAATGAACCCATAAAACCACAGTGTATTTGTCTGTAATTTAACTCATTTGAAATTTTAAATGTTTAGCTTTTATCACTGGAAAGACAAACATGTAAAGAAATCTCGTTCGCTGCATTATCTGGGACTATTAAAAATATTTTGCTCATTCTACCGTGTATTTTCCATGTAGTGGTAGCAAACATAGCGGATACTTTCTTTTTTTAAATTTTTAATGTTTATTTATGAGAGAGACAGACAGAATGTGAGCAGGGGAGGGGCAGAGAGAGAGGGAGACACAGAGTCTGACGCAGCTCCAGGCTCTGAGCTGTCAGCACAGAGCCCGATGTGGGGCTTGAACTCACAAGCTGTGAGATCATGACCTGAGCCAAAGTCGGATATTAACCCACTGATCCACCCAGGTGCCCCTTTAGTGGATATTTTCTACTATTGGAGATGATGCCTGATAATATCCCAAATGGGTTGGGGGGGGGTGGGGAGAGGGGAACATCTACCTTCATAGTAAGTTGTCCTTCAGGAAAGACAAAGAATACAGGAGTTTTTACCCTCACCAAGGATGCTGGAATATACAGAAAGCTTTCTCTTTTTCAAAGAAGCCAGGAAAAGGTTAAAAAACAAAAAAGGTCTACAAAGCTGGACTGATCTGGGACTAAGGCGAGGTTCTAGAACTAAAGGTTCACACTGGGTTCAGGACTCTGGGACAATTCTCATATTATCGCAAGTTCATCCAAAGCCAAGAAATTTACAAAAAGAGTTGGGTTGTAGAGTACAGGGTTATTTGTTTTGTGCCTTTATCTCCCGTATCAGACTTTATTTTGCAGGTCAGATTGAATGATAGCATGGGGCTTACTTGTTTGAAATAAGGTACAGAGCCTCAATGGTATAAAGCATCACACACAAACATAAGTTGATACATTCTGCCCAATATATAATATTGCTGTAAGATGTAGCTTTTTTAATGTAAAAAGTCCCTTTTTAAATTGTTTTCAATATTAATGTGACAACAATCAATAGGATATGTGTTCATATAGGCATATATGTAATATTTAATCTATATATAAATGTATATAATATTTAATTAACAACTGCTATAATAATATAGGAGATACGTACAAGTGACTGAATTCTGTCCTGTTCTCAATCGTTTGTTTGGTTCTCTAACTCTCTAACCTGGAGTCAAATGTAGATTTCTCTCTGCTGTTATTACATTCGCTTTCTTTTAAGTCTTCCAGAAATAAAGAACACCTCCAAAGTTTTCCCAGCTCTTTCTCGGTAGATTCCGGAGGGTTTGATTACATCCTAGACTTGAAGGGCCACCAAACAGCAAAAAGAAGGGCTTTTCTTATTGAATATCTGGGCAAGTCGAATCTGTAAACATGTTCCAGTTGATAACAGTTTAATTTAAAAGATTCCATTTTCTCCCAAAGATTTTACTTGGGTCCTTCCAGAGACTCTGTGTCTTCCCCAGTGGGAGACTTCATCGGTTCGCATATTACGGGCCATATAAAAAGGGATGAAATTCTGACTAAATGTCGAGCGCCACCTATTGGTCGTCATGTATACACGGATTCTTGGCGGCTGACATTCCCGCCAAAGTGGAAATAAAAGTGATTTCGGTGATTTTTTTCCCTCCATTTATATGTCCATATGCGTACTTTGCGATGACTAGTGTATTTAAATATTGGTGATGATGATACTAATTGAGTTATTTTAAGTTATGGTTTGTGTTATTCAGTTTCACCATGCCCTTAAAGCAGCACATGCAGGGACAGTTTACTTTTCAATAGTAAACGGAAAATGGTAGAAAGACCTAGAGTATGAGGAACAATAGCGACATCTTCATATATTGTTTCTTGTGCTTCGTCTTGAAACGCTCTTGTCGCCCACAACACAAAGTGCCCTGCGTGTAGCTGCATATTTGGATACAGGTTCCCTTGACATCCAAAAGTTCGAAATGAGAAGGTTATTTAACTACAATTGCTTATCTGTGCTAGGAGAAAATGGGCCCCAAATGGTGCGGAGACAACTGGATTTCCACAGGAAAAGAATAAAGTTGGACTCTACCTCACACCACAGAGAGTAATAATTAATGAAAAAATGGATAAACCCTCAAACAAAATGTGGCATATACATACAATATTTATTCTACCTTAAAAAGGAAGGAGATTCTGACACAACATGGGCAAACTGTGAGAGCATTATGCTAAGAGAAATAAGCTTCATTTAGGAGACGGTCAAGTTCATAGAACAGACAGTAGGATGCTGGCTTCCAGGGGCTGAGGGGAGGGAGACGGGCGCGGGTCATGGTTAGGCGTGTGGACGCACTCAACACCACGGAACTGTACACTTCAAAATGGTTAAGGCGGGGAGGGGGGGCACCGGGGTGGCATCCAACTTCGGCTCCAGTCATGATCTCACAGTCTGTGGGTTCCAGCCCCGCATAGGGCTCTGTGGTGAATGTTTGGTCAGAGCCTGGAGCCTACTTCAGATTCTGTGTCTCCTCTCTCTGCCCTTCCTCCGCTGGTGCTCTGTCTCTTTATGTCTCAAAAATAAACATTAAAAATTTTTTTAATGGTTAAAACGGTCCATTTTGATAAGTGTATTTTACCACAATAAAAAATAGATAAAATTCTTTAAAAAAATGGATCAAACAGAAATTTAAGAGCTAAAACTATAAAATTCATAAAAGAAAACATAGGCATAAGTTCTCATGATCTTGGTTTTAGCAAAAATGTCTTATTTATGACCCCAAAAGCACAAGCAACCAATAAAAAAAATACACAAAATAGACACCAAAATTAACAACTTCCATGTTCCCAAGGATTCCATCCAAAAAGTGAGAAGACAACTAAGGAGAATCATTTGCAAATCATATATCTGATAAGAGACTTGTATCTAGAATAGAAAAAATTCTGGCAACTCAGTAATAAAAAGACAACCCCATTTCAAACAGGGCTTAAGAGTTTGAATAAACATTTCTCCAAGGAAGATACACAAATTGCCAATAAGCACATGAAGAGATCCTCGACATCATTACTCATTAGGGAAACGCAAATCAAAACCATAAGGAGATCATGGTACATACCCACTAAGGTGGCCGTAATCAGAAAGACCGCTAATAAGGAGCGCCTGGGTGGCTCAGTAGGTTAGGCGTCCTACTTGGGCTCAGGTCATCATCTGGCGGTTTTGAGAGTTCTAGCTGCAAACCGGGCTCTCTGCTGTCAGCACACAGCCCACCTGAGGTCTACTGTCCCCACCCCCCTCCCCTGTTCACACACACTCTGTCTCTTTCAAAAAGAAATAAACATTAAAAAAAATAAAAAGACTGCTAATAACAAGTATTGACGAGCATGTAAGCACTTGAAACGCTCAGATTCCTGGTAAGATTTTAAAATGGTGCAACCACTTTGGCAAACAGTTCAACTGGTTGCTCAAATGGTTAAATACAGTTACCAGAAGGTCTGGCAATTCCACCCCAAGAAAAATGAAAATATGGGTCGGCACAAAAACTTGCACACAGATGTTCACAGCAGCATTACTCATAATAGCCCGCAAACGGAAACAACCCACCTATCTATGAACTGATGAGTGGATCAGTAAAATGTAGCACATCCCTACAATGTAACTAATCAACCAGAGAAATAACCGAAGTCACTGATACGGGCTACAATCTGGACGAGCCTTGCTAAGCAAGAGAGCCAGCCACAAAAGACCACAGACTATGTGATATCATTTGTACGAAATGTCCCAAACGGGCAAAACCACAGAGCCAGATGTAGGTTGGTGATTTCCTAGGTTATGGGTGTCTGGGGGGAAATGAGGGGAGACTGCTAAAAGTTTCTTTTTGGGGCGATGAAAACATTTTAAAATTGACTGTGGTTATGGTTTGAGATGTCTGACTATCCTGAAAGCTACTGACTCATACATTTTGAAAGGGTGAACTGTAGGATACGTGAAACATATTTCCAAAAAAAAAAAAGGCTGCTATTAAAAAGAAGAGAGTGGATGGGTCAGTACTAGGTTCACCATCATTAATCTATGAGATTGATTAAAAGTTTAGAGCGGGTAAAGCTCAAAAGAGAAATGCCAAACACCCTGAACGGTGCTGAGACATACAAAATAATTAGTTTATATTTGGTAGATGTGAAGTTATTACAGTACTTTACAGCTCGAACATTTATTTTGTTACAGTAATTTCCTCTAAAATTGAAAACAGAGACATTGTTCTGACAATCGTCTGGCTCCATTCATTCTTTACAACAGGCAACACTAACGAACAAACGGCTTAAATCTTGAAATTGTCCCCCAGCGAGGACCACTATCAGTCTTCCTGGGATTCTTTTCTATATGTTAATTTCCTAAATGCACAAGCTGTTATTTTCATTCAGAATGTTCAAGTGACCCTGAGGTGAGGTTCTTTAAAAAGTCTTGATTTTCACAGGCTCCTCTGCATTAGAAGCTCAAAGAATCCCTAAGGCCAGGCTTCTCCAGGCCAGGTCTTAAGAACCGTTGAGGTGAGAATTTCCTCAGCTGCTTGGTAAAAATGCAGATTCAAGGAAGTTACCTCAAACCTACCGTGCCCCCGGGTGCTTTTTATGCATACTGGCAGGTATAGGCTTAGAAATATTTTACTTCCCTACTTCATCAGAGAGGTCAGAGTTTTGAAATCTCATTGCCGTACGGAGGATTACAGAATCCTAGAACGTGGAAACTGAGAGGCACTCAGGAGTCCTTGTGCAACCCTCTCATTTTATGGAAGAAGAAATGAGATGATTAAACCCACAGGCGCACACCTATTAGGGCCCAGCCCGGACGAGATGGAGCCCAGGTGTCCGAGGCCCAGAACAGTGTCCTGACTCAGTTGGGGCAAAACTAGATGGACTGGGCACTCCTGGAACACATGATACCTCCATCCACAGTTAGCTAGAATCTTGAAGCTTAGTTCTGTGTGTAAATAGGGCCCAGAGAAGAAAGGAATGAAATAGCATGAGAAAAGGTCCCTGTGATGATATTTTAACATTTTCTTTGCCAGAGCTCTACTATGGTCACCAACAAAAATGTAAAGTTGAACAAGTAGTCTCTAAACCGGACTTCATGCTGTCTCTTAAAGTATTATGTAGATGTGTGTAAATAAGAAAGCTTAGTTCTGGATTTGGAGACGATTTCTCCTTTTCTTGTTGGTCACTTGTGACTCCCCATTAGGAGTTTTCTAAATGTTGAGATTCCTCAACAAAGCAATTTCATGAGATAATTTTCTCTCCTTCCTTCTCTCTCTCTTCCTCTCCTTCTCCTTCTCCTTCTCTCCTCCTCTCCTTCTCCTTTTCTTCTTCTCATCCTGGAAACTGGCCAACAAGATTATTTATGGCGCTTAGTTCACATCACACCTTAATAATAAACAGGAGCAGTTTTCCTTTGTTTTCGCGTTTCAACAGCACGGTAGTTACAGTTTGGCTCCCGTCCGAAAACCCTCTCCAGGGCTAACGGGCTGTGCCCAGTATATACATGATTAACCAGTACAATACGTGCAGCAAAGAAACCAGGTGAGAGATTTATTGATTCTGGCCGAAACAAATTGAAAAGTAACCTTGAACACTTTGTGAAGTCCATAATGAGGTCCACAAATCAACTGTGGAGCCGGTTTAGCATGTCCATTTAGTTGAGGCAAAGAGCCGGTGTTTGATCTAACTTAATAAAGTAATTCCAGTGTAAAAAGTAGGTCAAGATGATGACATTCTAAAATTCCAAGGGGTGTTGTGTGCATGTAGGTGTGTTTACTAAGAGAAACGCATTTATTTCAAATAGAATTAATGATTTGGGTAAAAGATCTTTTGGGGGCTCCTTCTCCTAATGAATGTTTTATGATCGATTTGTGGAATGAATAAGTGAACCCAAGTAACGCCGATTACAAGTAAAATCCAATGACCTGGCCTTTCTAGAAAATTTCTCTGCCTCTTGAGAGTCAGAATTCAAACTAGACTGTAAACTAGAAGAGTTACTGAGTGTAGTTGATATTACAGAACAGAATTTTGCTTTACTGATATTTACACCTCATCTGAGTTAAATATATTAACTGACCATTTTAAGAAGCTATGTCTTCTGAAATTAACTAGAAGGTTAAAAAATCAGAATCATCAGATCAGCATAGAGAATAATAATTATTTAATCCTCTTGCATCAATTAACTATGTAAATTCAGAAATGGAGAGGATTGTGTATCTGAGTACGTGTTGAATGATCAGGATGGTAGAGACACAATGTCAACTTCAAATTTTTCATTGTTGATGGTTTTGCTGGTTTGTTCTGTTTGGGAACCATAGAAGAAATATATCAAATATAGCTTCCCTTGGATCTTAAATTTTATTCATAATGATTTACAGTTTAGGTTAGGAATTATCTGGTTCTCTAGCAGTCGAGAATTCCACTTATATGGGAAGAGCCTAAGTAGGGGAGAGCGGGTATAGGTAAATCATCCAGTTATTTCTGAGGAAGTTTGATCCTTTTATAAGACTGGCCCAAAATAAAAATGTTTTTTTTTCCTGGCCCAAAATAAAAATGATTAAGTTCCCCAAAGTGTGGGGTGATAAAAGAACCAAAAATGAGTGGAAGTTCTTCGTTCTGACAGCAATATACTCCTTGTTTTGGTAGAAAAAACCCCACAGACTTAAAAACTGAATAGTAAGCCCTTGGTTTATTGCTCCCCAGCAGAACTCTCACTATCTTCTCTAACGAATGTTTTTGGACAGAAAACCTACCACAATCAATTTTAGAAAAATAGTTCTCTGATGCAGGAAGGACAAGGAAGATGTTTAAACAGCAGCCAAATCATTTGCTGGCGGTCGGCGCGGTAGATGGGACCCACATCTGTGACGCCTCACTTTGCGAGGGACCAACAGTGATCTTGCACCAAGGGAGAACTCAAGCGATTTCCACAATCAAGCCATGTTGCCACTCATGCTTAAATCTGAAAGCCCTCTGGCTAGTATACAGCTCAATTTGTAGAGAAAAGACGGTTTTCTTTGTCATTTTGAGTTCTCAGAAAACTAGACGATGTATTTTTGCACAGAACATGGTTATGTGCCTTTTAAATCCGTTTGTGAAAATTCTTTATCTTCTGTAAGATGACATACTGACTATGGATGAAAATTCTCTCCTACACAAATATTTTCCAAGTTCATGCAATCTCCACCTTATTTAATATCCCTGAGCATGCTGCTGGATTTTTCTGGAACATTTTATCAAATCCCCGAATGAACAAGTAAGAGTATATCTGGTAAAAATACACAACCGATACACATTTGGGAAATGGAAAAGGGTTGTGTTCAAGCTTTCGTCCCATCTTACTGTTATTCGAGTGTTGGTTTAAACTTGATCAACTGAAGGTAAACTTATCTTTTTTTCCCTTTTTAAAAAGTTCATCAGTATTCCGGCCATAAACTTTAATTGCCATTTAATTTTAATGAGACTGAGAAAGAGGATGAAAACTCATTTTACCCATTTCAGGCAGGAAGGTGGAAAGAGAAGAAACACTTCATTTAAGATTCTCAAGTCGATTTGCACAATGCTTTAAGCAAAATTCTTTCAAAAGTAACTATAAAGTTGAGTTGAAAATAAGACTTAAATAATAAATCAAGTTTGAAATCAAACTTGTCAGATGTTAAAATTGTCCTATGACTAGTCATAAATCCATTACTTTATGTGCTAGAACATATTTCTATTACTCCTGTGGAAGAGATGATAATTCATTTACTGCTCATGTGGAAATGAGCCCGTTGGGGAGGAGGGTGTGCAGGGGAGACAGAAGGAATCCTGATTGGTGTGACCCGAGTGTCTGCTAGCCTCCAATCAGTGTTCAATTTCAAACAAAACTTTTAAGATCCGTTTCTTTTCCAGATTGTCTCTGATTTCTAATTTTAAAAATTTTAATGTTTATTTTTGAGAAAGACAGAGACAGAGAGACAGAGCATGAGCAGGGGAAGGGGCACAGAGGGAGACACAAAATCTGAAGCAGGCTTCAGCTCTGAGCTGTCAGCACAGAGTCTAATGTGGGGCTGAAACCCACAAACTGTGAGATCATGACCCGACCCAAAGTCAGACACTTAACCGACTGAGCCACCCAGGTGACCCAAACTCGGCATTTAAAAAAAATGGGGATAGTTTTCCTCTCTGAATTTACAATCAGAGGGTGTGACTTTCATTTTTAAAAATAACCACTTTTCGGTGCTTCTGGGTGGCTCAGTTGGTTAAGCGTCCAACTTCAGCTCAGCTCTTTCCTTTGGCATCTTTTCTCTCAATTCTAAGTAAAGCTTAAAAAAAATTTTTTTTACATTTATTCGTTTTTGAGAGATAGATCATGAGCAGGGGAGGGGCAGAGAGAGAGAGAGAGAGGGACACACAGAATCGGAAGCAGGCTCCAGGCTCTGAGCTGTCAGCACAGAGCCTGACGTGGGGCTTGAACCCACGAACAGTGAGATCATGACCTGAGCCGAAGTCGGATGCTCAACCAACTGAGCCACCCAGATGCCCCTGTAAGTATAGCTTTTAATAAAGCTTTCTATTAAAAATTTTAACCTACATCAGCCTGTATGGCCCACCTAAGAGGCCATTCTAGTGTGCCCGGCTGGCTGAGTCGGTAGAGTGTGCAACTCTTGATCTCAAAGTCATGAGTTCAAGCCCCACATTGGGCATGGAGCCTACTGAAGGAAGGAAGGAAGGAAGGAAGGACTTAAGTAAGTGGTAACATAACATCCTCACAGAAGTAAATGGTATATTAAAACAAAACCATTCTAGTGCATCTTCCCTGTTTCTCTCCTTTGCTCCTACAACCATGCGAGAGAACATCCATGTGCACACATGCACCGCTTTTTAATTTTTAAATGTTTTTTTTTTTTTTTGAGAGAGAGAGAGAGAGAGAAATATTGAGGGAGGGGCAGAGAGAGGGAGACACAGAATCTAAAGCAGGCTCCAGGCTCTGAGCTGTCAGCAAAGAGCCCAATGCAGGGCTTGAACTCACAAACCATGAGATTGTGACCTGAGCCCAAGTCAGACATTTAACCAGCTGAGCCACCCAGGCGCCCTGGAACAATGGTCAATTTTTAAAAATCAACCAACTGCAGTATCCTGTGGCCTGTACTCTGTTAGCAAAATTTGGAAACATAACAGGGTGCCTGGCTGGCTCAGTTAGAAGGGCATGTGACTGGATCTCAGGGTTGTGAGTTCAAGCCCCATGTTGGGTGTAGAGATTTACTTAAATAAATGAATCAAGTTTTTAAAAGTTTTTGAAAGATCGCCATGGAAGACATAAATAATTAATTCTGGGAGGAACATACTACAAGAATCATAGAAGGGATGAATTTGAAGAAAAATTTGAGTCCTGGTTTTTTCTCTTTGTCAAAAAGACATTAAAGATGGCCCAGGCAACATCTGTTTTATGGAAAAAGTGATAAGATGAAGGTAAGAAGATGGTTTGCTCTGAAGTTTTGTTATTGTTACAAACAATCAGGGCCTAAAAACCTAAGGTATCTCTTTTGCTTGTGTTTTTTTCCCTTAGGAATAATAGCCCTCAGGGTACCATACATTGAAATTAGCACGCATTACGATTTTCCTCTATGTTGGAACAATTCCATTACATCATTAACACCTTACTCCTTTTACTGTGTAAGCAGTGCTCCTCCTCGGGAGGAGGACCTCGGGAAGGCTTGTCATGCAGGTTCCCCAGGCCCTCAGGAGGAGTCCCGGAGAGGCTGCTGGGAGCACGCTCCCCTTGGGGTCCATGATGGCAAGCTAGGTTTAGGAGGCTGTGTTACCATATTTGTCTATGGATGGAAAGTATCACTGCAAAAATACTGAATGAAAAGCATGTTGACCTAAGTGTTCAAGCCAGGCTGGAGTGCTCACAGTCGCCTAAGGCACCTGGAGTCCTTCCAACATGAAGAGAATGAGACCCAGGCCAGCAGGAAGATGGTGGAATTGGTCTTTTTACATGTGAGAAGCCATGTTAACAGTGTGGAACAGAAGCAAATGTATAAATCATGAAATCAGGGGATGCAATCCTTCCTAGATTTATTTATCTCTCTGAACTTCATTTTCTTCTTGTGGGAGAAAAAAAAGGGAAACAGTATGAATATCTAGCCGGTAAGGTTATTTTGAAGATTAATTTGAAGTATGTATATAAAAATACTTTGCAAAGTGCAAAGTATAATTATTAACTTATTATATTAAAAAATGAACTTACATACCAGACGGGAGGTGGGGGGTGGGGACGGGTGGAACAGGCGGTGGGGATTGAGGGGCACACTTGCCGTGATGAGCACGGGGTGACGTGTACAAGTGCTGAGTCACCATATCGTACACCTGAAACCAATATGACACTGTATGTTTAAGTGCACTGGAATTTAAATGCAAACTTTATTTATTTTTCAAATGTTTATTTATGTTTGAGAAAGAGGGAGAGAAAGAGAGAGAGGGGCAGAAAGTGAGAGAGAGAGAGAATCATAGAAAGGTTTTGCTCTAATAACTTTAAAGACATTTGCCGATGCCTGGCTTAGAGAAAGCCTACTGCTACATGAAATGGTAAAATAAGATAACTTGAAGATTCTTTGAATAAGATCATTTGAACTCAAGAAATCTATTTAGAAAGAAATATAGAACTGAGCCCTGGGTGGCTCAGTCGATTGAGCATCCAACTTCGGCTCACAGTTTATGGGTTTGAGCCCCATGTCCGTCTCTGTGCCGCCAGCGCAGAGCCTGCTTTAGATACTTTCTCTGTCTCTGCCCCTCCTCTGCTCATTTCTGTCTCTCAAAAATAAGCATTAAAAAAAATAATAAATGTAAAACTGAGGGAATGTGACTCCAACGTTTAAGTACCTTTACGCCTACTGCTAATTGCAACTCAGAATGGAAAGGATTTCGGATGAACGGTTCAGGATCTGCCTGGAAAATGCACTTTCCCCTCAACGAACAATTTCAGACCCTCTGTCTGAACAGAGGCCTTAGTAGGGTAGGAATATGTAAGAGAGACAAACAAGGACTCAGTGTTCTTCCATGTAAATATTTCCCATGCACAGAAATCTGTGACCAGCCCTTTGTTGATGGTGACGGAACCAAGGGAAGATGGGACCAGAGGGCTCTGTGACGCCGGAACCCCGGAGCACTACGTCGTTGGGAGTTAGGATGAGTCGGGGATGGTGTGGAGAGTTTGGCCCCGAAGCCTGATCTCATTAGAAAGACGCCGCCCCTCGCGAGTCCTGGGACTGGCCTCGGCCACGACAGGTCATCCACAGGATGGTATGTGTGTTGTCACAGCTCCAGATGCTTTAGGTAAAGGACTACATCCTTTGGCTTCCAGCACCAGATTCCCTAGATTGGTTATTAGAAATGTCCATTTCTTTATCGGTAAAACTGAAGAAGTTTTATATACATACAGATAATTTATATAGATGATGTGTAGGGGTGTCTATGGTTAATAAGACAGGATTAAATTTGGCAGCCAGAGAAAGAATTCACATCTGTGACTTAGGCGCAGGCCATTGGAAGGTAGGTTAACCTAAAAGGTCCAACTCCCCCTTTCCTCCTGGCTAGAGTCTGCTGCCCAGGCCTCTTACTCCTTCTCCATCCACACCCTGGGCATTCGTGTCTCCACTCACACACACAGCCTCCTTGTCCGCGGTAAATGACATCGGTGATGCTTAGCCGTGATAGAAATGTACATCTAACGTCCCTTTTGTAATGTTTGTTAACTCCTTTAAAAAGAATAAAGAAAGGGGCCCCTGGGGGGGGCGGTGAGTGGATTGAGCGTCCACGTCCTGATTGTGGCTCAGGTCGTGTGTGATCCCAGGGTTGTGGGATTGAGCTCTGCTTCGGGCTCTGTGCTGCGTGTGGAGCCTGCTTGGGACTCTCTCTCAAATTAATTAATTAATTAATTAATTAATTAAAAAATAAAGAAGGACTAGGAACCTAGAATTGCAAAATGAGAAAAAGGCTGCTGTTTTAGGGCCCCAGGCTCCCTGAGAGAGGCTGTCTGAGGTCCTTGTTGGGGGGAGCAGGGGAGACTGGGCGCCACCCCACCCAGCCTGCAGGGCACACAGAGAGAGGTCTGCAGGCAAGCAAGCAGGTCGGAACGCTGGTAGCAAGTCGAGAGTTAAGGGGACATCCCGAGGAACCTTTCAACAAAAAAACGTGAGCTTGTATTCTGCACAAGCGTGTTATCTCGTTTTTCTAGTGGTGTGTTTTTATTGTATTTTGAAAGTATCCACGCGTGACAGGTTAGAAATAATGAAAACACCCCCATCCTTCTCCACAGGTAGTTTGAGAAGCTGTGCTTTAAAGAACAGCTCGTTTTGATCAGCCTTCCAACTACAGAGTCCTTTTCTCCCTAGGAGTAGCGCCCGGGGTGGAGAGAGGGGGCGGGGAGGGGATTCCTGTCCTCAGATATCCCCGGTGTTTGCTGTGGGCGTAGGGGTCTTTCTTGTCAGCCTGCAGGTGGCTTGCCAGATAGGCCTTCTTCCCAGCTCCCGGGTCCAGGTGATAGCTGTGGTCTCATCCCTCAGCAAACACCTTCAAAGAGCTCGCTGTAGATATGAAGTAGGCAGGAAGATTGGCTTTCTCTAAACACAGGGAGATTGGAGGGGTGGGGGGAGGTGAAAATCATATTCCTAATCAGAAACAAACACAATTAACCGGCAACTGGATTAAGATACCTAATCAGTCAAAATTATTTAGAAGCTCTTATAACCATCACCCTTCTTTTGAAAGTTCTTAGTTACTCGGTGAGATAATGCTCTGTTAATGAAATACATGCCGATAGGGGACATTCCTTCTCTTAAAGTGACATAATGAGGCTTCGACGAAAGCAATAAGAGCTCGAAGGGGGAAGAGTGGGTTAGAGAAATGACAAAACATGAAAATGAATAGTAAGACACTAACCAGCAGCCAAAAGTGTCCCCAGTTTTGGCCCAACTGAGGGCAGAGGGAAATCCTGTACTGACTGAGCTCAGCCTCAGGCAATCTTTCACTCACTCAACAAATCTTGCTGAGTTTCCCTGATGAGCCTATCGCCACCTGGGCACTATGGACCCAGGAGGGCCCAACACGGATGACGTCTCAGGGAGCTAGCAGTCTGATGGGGAGGGGGGTGGATGGTAAACAAAGAAATGTCAGATATGATGATGGCCAACAATAAAATTATAGAGCAGGTGAGAGAACAGAGTGTGACAGGTTTGTTGGGTGGGTGGCGGATATTGGCTATTTTAGGTAGGATGGCTTCAGATTAGGTGTCATTCGATGAGCGAGCTCGTCATAAAAAAATACAGGTGGGGGAAGAGAAGGTGGGCTTCAAGGAGGAAGAAGCTTGGCCTATTCTGAGAGCAGCGAGAGGCCGGCTGGCTGGACTATCGTGATGTAGGCACGGAGCAGTGAGAGGTAGGAGCAGAGAAAGAGGTGGGAGCCAGTTGATGCGGGACCACACGGGCCTCCACAATGGACAGGATGCCTACATAGGGATGAGCTGGGGTTGGGGGTTATATGCTGTGCTCGTGCATCAGAAAGGTTCGCCATTAAAATGTCGCTATTAAAACGTACCCAAATCAATTGTTAGCCAAAAGCGTTGAAAAGTATTTGCATTACTTATCTTTAGGTTTTTTTTCATTTTTCATTTTTTAATGTTTTTATTTATTTTTGAGAGACAGAGAGACAGAGTGTGAGCGGGGGGGGGGGGTGCAGAGAGAGAGGGAGACACAGAATCCAGAGCAGATCCCAGGCTCTGAGCTAGCTGTCAGCACAGAGCTGGATGTGGGGCTCGAACCCACTCACCGTGAGACCATGACCTGAGTCGAAGTCGGTCCCTCAACCAACTGAGCCACCCCGGCGCCCCAACATTACTCATCTTGATAAATATGCTACTGTAATTCATTTGTTAAATAGAATAAAATAAGTGCTGACAAAATCAGATTCATATAAGCCCTTCAACTACTGAAGACTTAAATTCGCAAGAAATAAAGCTTCAGTCTGAACAACTGTTCCATGACTCAGTTGGTACGTGACATAGGCTTTGTAAGTCTCACTACATACAGTGACCAGTCAATACATACACGGGTGATTCATATTCATTAAACCATTCATGCCGACAATCTTCGCTTCACTAGAGGCTGCCCCTTCAGGCTCTGGGATGTTTGATCATCACATTTTCTGAAGAAATAACCTCCTTTAGATTGGGAAAGGGAGAAAACATTTGCTCAGCAGAGAAGAGCCTGTTGGGTGCCCTGGGCTGTCTACTGCCATTGAACTTGCACCAGCTCCCTGTGAGGGTTGCAGGGTGGGGGGGGGGGGCGGGTGTTAGGGGGTCGGGGAGATTAGAGTGCAGCTCCAGATCTCTGCTGAGAGAAAGCAGCCCTGCAAGGTGCCGTTTGGAGAGAGGCTGAGCCTGCTTTGGAGGCTCAGAGGTGGGTCTTCATTTTAACATAGTTTCACTGAACTTTCTCTCTCATGCTGGAGATGGAAATGACTCAGGGGAATTCAGTCATGCATGGAAGCGTGTAAATGAGATTGGTGAACCTCTGCACTCTGGGCAAGTCATGAAATCTGCCTTGTTATGCATTCTATTCTTCGTTTAAGATCACGAAGAGTAATGCCTGTGTGGGTGTGGCTGACAGAAGGGAGAGGCAATATATTTATGTAGTATTTCCTCAAAGCAGCCACAAATTCCTTGAACACTTCTGGAAAATGTTATTTAATGCTGATTCCTCTTTCTTCCTTATAGTTTTTAGTAAAAGAAATCCTCCTAGGGCAAGCCCATCTCTAGTTTTCCTTTAGCTATGATGGAAAGCCCAAGGGAAATATTTTTTTAATATTTAATTTTAAGTAATCTCTGCACTCAGCATTAAGTAATCTCTGCACTCGAACTTACTACCCCAAGATCAAGAGCCCTGTGCTGTGTGGACGGAGCCAGCCAGGTGCCCCTAGTTTTTGGTTTTAAAGGTACAATCTTGTAGTTCCAAAATATGGGCGACCTCATTCAAAACAAACAAAAATAATGTCTTGTCATTTTTTTAATGTTTATTTTTGAGAGACAGAGACAGAGCAAGCGAGAGAGAGAGACAGAGCACAAGCAGGGGAGGGGTTATAGAGAGGAGATATAGAATCTGAAGCAGGCTCCAGGCTCTGAGCTGTCAACACTGAGTCCAACATGGGACTCGAACCCTTGAACCATGAGATCCTGACCTGAGCTAAAGCCAAGAGGCTTAACCAACTGAGCTACCCAGGCTCCAATGTAATTTTGTTTTTATGTCATTCCTGAGGAATTTGCCAGAGTAAAGAGGGTGAAGAAGAAGACTTTGACATTATAATTTATGGTCACTTTTTATACTTAGAATAATTTTCACATTCATTTGAACATGTAGTTCTTTCTTTCCCTTGCTTCTAAGCATGGAAAAGCGGAGTCTGAGTGGACTTGTGCCCAGAGGTATTTATGGGCCTGGGAGCCAAGAGAAGGGAAGTGGAGCAGGAAGAAGACTGATTATAAGGAGCAAATACGCAGATATAGCGAGGGTGATGGGAACCGGGTTTTCTACTCTTGGAGAAGGGATTTACAAATTTGGAAAGGTAGTGGGCTGGCAAGAACTCTGAGACGTAGAATTAGAATTGAAGGAATCTTCAAGTAAGTCCTGATTTTCATAGATTTTAGAGGGAGATAAGGAAACGTAGGTAGACGTGCATAGGCACTTGTACATGTGGACACAGGCTGCCTGCGCTCTGCTGAGTGTATGTAAAGCCTGGTACCCTGGTATCTATGACAACCCGGACCCTGGGCGCTAAATGCCGCCCTCCCCTGAAAGATGCTCTCGACCCTTGGAGAAATGACTGAATCAGGGCTAAGATAGGAGACGTTCAAGATGAGCCTGAATATCCTGTTATGCCCACAAGTAAGGAAAGACTCAAAGATTGATAAGGACATAGCCAAAGGATACAGGAGTCAGCTCGAAAGGTGCCCAAAACTTGACTGACCAAATTCTCGACAACTTGAACACCCAAACCAATAGCCTTAGTTCAGGATGACTATCCATTGAATAAAGATGGAAACCAAGAATCCATCCTGATATAAATAAATAAACAAACAAACAAACAAATAAAGGACAGACTTCTGTATACTAGAAGGAATAAATAAATATAGAAGAAATGATAGGAATAGAAAACCACCATTTGTCACCCATTTAGTGGATGCTAAGGCAGGTCGGTGGAGGGATGAGGAGGACTAGGGTAGGAGTGTAAGGGCAGAACTCCCCCCCCCCCCCGCCACGAAACATACTTCTGCGTCGCACAGGGGAAAACGATGATGGGAAGGTGGGGAAAATGGCAGAAATCAACGTCACCAGGTGATCAAGGCTAACTCACCAGTGATGATAGGGGCTGACATCTAGCCTCCCTGAGAAGGAGGTTTCCTGCCAGGGACACATGAGCCCATATCAGACAGACTTAGTAGTGGAACATCTTTTGGAATGAAAACCCTGCATTCTTCAAAACTAAAAAGGTTATGAGAGACAAGGAAGACTAGGAACTGAGGAAATGTTTCCAATGGAAGTCTGAAGAGATACAGTAACTAAATACGATGTGTGATCCTGGATTGAATGTTGGACAGAAAAAAAGAGTTTGTTGGAGTAGTTTGCAAAATCTGAATTGGGCGTGGGGCTTAGAAGGCGGTGATGTATGGCAGTGATGTTTATTTCCTATTTGTTTGGTTGTTTGGTGGTTATCTGGGACAATGTCCCAAGGAGAGTATTTAGATGTCACAGCTTGCTCTTAACTGGTTCAGAAAAAGGCTAATCCCATGCATACATACATGTCTATGTTTTATTATATAAGATGTAACATAGTACACTGATGTATTACATAGTTCTGTAGTATCCATAATGTATTGGTAGATGTTAATGATAACGAATATATGTATGGCATATTTATATTGTTCTATAAATTTACACATTTTTAGAAAGGGAGAGTGAGATAAAGTAAATGTGGGGAAAAGTTCTTGTTTATTTAGACAGAAATGGAGCAAAAGATAAAATGCTATCAAATTGTCTTAGTGAAGGTGATGCAGTTTTTTATACTATTCTTGCAACTTCTAAGTTTGAAGTTATTTCAAAATGAATGATTTTAAAAGAGCACCTGCGTGTTTATATATTGCCTAAGTAACAAGTGCTTTCAGATATTAGGGTAATATGTGCATTACCTGTGGAAGACATTTCCATGTTCCCAAATTCTCTCTGGGGTAATTATATGGAACTCGGAAAAAAGGCAGGGTGTGGGCGATGCAGTCCCTTTCTGCCCTAAGATTCTGTAAAGGTCAGGTGAGTTGCAGGGAAATGTTACAAAAAAGAAAGTGTAAAAAAACAAAGAGTTGTCTATTTGAGTCGAAATTCCAGTTATAAAGTAACCACTGAAATAATCTATTCACTTTACTAAAATAATGGTTATCCAGTAAATCTTTGGTCTTAATTCATAAAAATAGCATCTGCTTTGCCCTGGATCAAAGCCGAGACCTTTTGCATAGTAATTAGTTAAAAAAAAAAAAAACAACTAAAAAGCTTTTGCTCTAAAACCATTATAGCCCGAACTAGTATCATCTTACTTCCATTACACTCAATTTGCTAATTTTTTTTGGTACAAAAAACTTTTGGCAAATGCATTTATACCCAAACATTCACAGACATACAGACACACAGACACACAGACAGACACACACACACACACACACACACACACACACAGTTTCACTCAGTGCTTTTACTTTGTGAAAGTCTTTGTGACTTTTGTTCTTCTCTTTATCTGGAAAAGTTGGGATACCATAAGGTATTACCCTCTTTTCTTTTCGAGGACACTGAAGAGGCAGTGTCACCGAGTCACCGTTTACCTAGTGACGAGTTACTGAACAATCACAACTAGACTTTAGAATCTTTTCATTACGCTGCGCTGAAAGATCCAGGCAAGGCTTGCACGTTTGGGATCATTCTTCCTTTAAATATATGTGGATAGGCATAGTTACCAAAATTGAACTTTGTCTCTATGACTTTTGAACAATCTAGTCCTACCCAGATAAGTACTGGCTGCAACATGTCTCTTTGCATTTCAAAGATTTCCTTTTTTTTTTTTTAAGTTTATTTATTTAATGAGAAAGAGAAAGAGAGTGAGCACACATGTGTATGCAAGTCAGGGTGGGGAGGGGAGAGGGACAGAGAGAGGGAGAGGGAGAAAGAATCAGCCAAACAGGCTCCGTGCTGTCAGCGCAGACCCCGATGTGGGGCTCAATCTTACAAACCGTGAGATCATGACCTGAGCTGAAATTGAGTGGGGCACTAACCCACTGAGCCACCAGGTGCCCCTGAGTTTCAAAGATTTTCTAATAAAATACTAAACATCTTATGAATCTGGGCATTCTTTCCTTGCCAGTCTTCACACAGTTTCCAAAGGTTGACATACATAAAACAAATATTTTTTACCACCAAAGTTAAAATGATCATATTCACACGTAATTGCAAAATGCACGATAGTTTATAAGACTCTCTAAAAACATTTGCCAATAGGCAATTTTGATGAAAGCCTGACAATGTTAATTATTACTAGTTGTAATAGATGCTAAAATATTAGGCTATTCCATTAATTTTTTCTTGAAAACATTCCTTTAGTTGTTAATAATGCATTTTCCTTCAGTACTATGGTAGTTTTTAAAAATTTATTCTCCCAGGGCACCTGAGTGGCTCAGTCGGTAAAGCATCTGACTCTAGGTTTCGGCTCAGGTTATGATCTCATGGTTCATGGGATTGAGCCCCCCGCTTCAGACTCTGTGCTGACAGCTTGGAGCCAGTGTGGATTCACTCACTTCCTCTCTCTCCCTCTGCCTCTCCCCACACATATTCTCTTAATATAAATAAATAAATAAATAAATAAATAAATAAATAAATAAATATTTTAAAAATGTATTCTCCCAGCATGCCTTCATATGTTAGCACACATTAATTTAAATTTTATTATCAAATACCTGTGTAACACTTACCACATCCCAGGCCCTGTTGTAAGCAGTTTGTGAACAATTAACTCACTTTATTCTAATAAAGCTCTCTGAGGTTATTACTATAATTATCTTCCACTTGACAAAGTGGCTTACAAGATAAGAAATCTGTCCAGATAACATAAACTGTAGAATGTGAATTTAATCCCAAACAGTTCAACTCCCAAATCTGAGCCCATAACCAATCAATGTACCAGGATGCACTGACAACTATTTGTTGATTAAAAGAATAAATGATTCTTAGACCAGTTTGGAAGCATTGAGCAAATTACCCACCTGCTCTGTGCCTTAATTTTCCACTTTGCAAAATAGAATTGATATTTGCCATCCACTACTCTCCCAATCAGCAGTGAGAATGGAGACGATTTTATTTTTCCTAGCTGCACGTGTATGTTGTTATGCCTTAAGACGTGGTCAGCAGTAGGTCTAACAGCATAACCCTTACTATGTGACAAGACCCCCCAAGAATTTCACTTAACTAAGTCTCTTTCAGTCTGAACAAATGGAATACAAAGGTAGAGCTTTGAAGACCTCAACTTTCTTATATTTGAACTTGATCCCCACATAAATTTGAATTTTTAAAATTTTTCCAGTCAAATTAGAATTCGTTCACAATACTCAAATATAATACTCAAATACTTTTGGTTCCATGACTGTCAAAGTAAATGAGATGTCATCTAGGGCTTAGATTATGTGATCGAATGAAAGCACCTAACTGTAGATCTTCCAAATGAGAATGCTTTCTTGTTACAGCCCTGCATCTCTGATATGACAAAAATGATCACGACCCGCTGGGGCCACACTGGAAGCTTCTGTGCAAGAACCTTGTCCACCTCTACCTGTCCGCTGCCATTATTTTATCCCTACAAATACCATCAGGCCCTTCACTGGCTGAAGACATGACCTGGAAAGAAATTCAAAACAAGACCCACCACTGTTGACAAGGGCAAACAGGTGCCCCAAGCATCCTGTCACGTGACCCCGAGCAAGCTTCCTGTGCTCCTTCAGTCTCAATCTCCACGTCTGAAAAATGGTGATAATGACAAAGGCCGCCCACCTCCAGGGCCGCGGTGAGAGTCGGATGAGTTAATGCTTGTGAAACTGCTTTGTAAACCGTCCTCTACGACTGTGAAGAAATTAACCCTGACGGTCTGGGTTGTGAGAGATGCATCCAAGTAGAAATTTGCTTCTGCATCGTATCCGCACGTGAACCGTATGTTCCTGGGCTGGACCTCCCTGCTTCTGGTTCTGAGCCCCGCTCCTGGTTCAGAACAGCAATGGGACTGCAGTGAATCCTCAGAAGAGGTGAAATTTCAGGTGCTCAGTGACTGGAGATCCGGATGATGAAGGAGAGGGTGAGAGAGAACAGCGCAGTCTTGAAAGAGCACTGACAAAGTTTTTGGCAAGGTCAGGAAAATTCAGGCGACAGAGGTCAACTGAAGGCTGACTGCAAAGGAAGCCAGCAAAGATTCCCAATGTTTTCCCTTCTACTTAGAAACTTTGGAATTTAGGGGCACCTGGGGCGGCTCAGCTGGTTAAGCATCTGACTTCAGCTCAGGTCATGATCTCATGGTTGGTGGGTTCCAGCCCTGCATCCAGCTCTGTGCTGACAGCTCAGAGCCCGGAACCTGCTTTGCACTCTGTCTTCCTCTCCCTCTGTCTCCTCTCCCCTCCCCCTCCTGATTGCACTCTCTCGCACTCTCTCTCAAAGTTAATAAACATTAAAAATTTTTTTTTAATAAAAAAAAAGAAACTCTGGAAGTCAACCCAAGTGCCATGTGAAAATCTGACATGCTTGTGACTAAAGCTACACGGAAGAGCAGGAGGTAGTGAGTTCGGTCAGGAGTGGCCTGTCCCAGGACCTATCACTTTGATCACATCCATGATCACACCTCGCCCTAACCAACCACCTGCCCAAATCCAGCCCTGCCGACTACAGAAACTTGGCAAGCCAGAGTTTTCTGGATGGAAAGGCTCTTACCTCTCCTAGAAAATAGTATGCCAGGCACTTGGCCGCCCGATGCGGGCCTCACCTTCCCATGCCGGGCACTGATGATTACGGTAGAGCAGGCCCGGAACACCTGCTGGAAGTAAATAAATCTGAGAGGAAGACGAAGGCGCTGCACTGTGCATTCCTCCGAGGCAGGGGCCAGGACTGCTCGCCTCGGGTCGGGGGCAAGGGCTGCTCTCACGGTGGGCATGGTGCCGAGGGACGGGCGGGTTGAGGCCCTGGCCTGTTCGGAGGTGTGGAGAGGCTGGCAGTGGGGGGTCGGCAGAAGTGGATGCACTCAGCGACGCCGCTAGTAAAATAAAATCCCCTTTAGATCTGGAAAGGACATCAGGGCAGTGTGCGCACGGAAAACAGAGAAGGCAGCTCTGCCTTCACCCCAAAGGCCGTCCCCCGGCCCCAGTCCCCGGGGTCTGAGGTTCTCTGTGCCAGGGAACACAGGGAAGGCGCCCACACTTCGGCCAGGACCACGGATGGGGCTGGGGGCGGGAGGGGGTGCGGGTCTCAGAACACCCCCCGCGGCCGGGTTTCTGAGCAGGGAAGTGGACCGGGAACAGCGCATTTCCTGCTTCGCCGGCGCAAACCCCAGGCGGAGCCAAGCGGGAACTGGGTTACGACCGAGGAGTCGCCAGCTGCCAGGGCGGGGTTCGGCGCTGGCCTCGAGGGGTCCGCGGACGGCGGCGGGCGGGCGGCGGGACGTGAGGGCAACACGCCCGCCTCGCAGTCTCGAGTGGAACGGGCGTCGCCAAAGCCCTCTCGCCGTCGCCCTTTTGCGGCCCCCGCGGCAACGGCCCGCAGGGCCTGGGGGGCAGGGCCCAGGGCTGGGTGCCGGGGCCGTGGGGGGGCTCTGACGCTGGGAAGGGGCGAGGAGGGGGCGGCGGAGCGCGTGGCCGCTGCCCTCAGGGACACTGTGGCCTCCCCACCCCTTCCATCCCTCCCGCGACCTTCGACCTCGCATCCCGGCCCCATGGGGGCCTGGCCCGAGGACAGGGAGGAGACG
This sequence comes from Mungos mungo, assembly GCA_004023785.1. Taxonomy (NCBI): domain Eukaryota; kingdom Metazoa; phylum Chordata; class Mammalia; order Carnivora; family Herpestidae; genus Mungos; species Mungos mungo. Next base: position 28,602 of record PISW01002572.1, on the reverse strand, counting down.
CGCAAGGCACCCAGACGCGCGGCGCCGCCGCCGTCGGGTGGGCGCCGGGGGCGCCGGGGGCGCGTCGGAGGCGTGGGGCTGCTCGGCCCTACCTGGGAGGTGCGGAGCCCCGGCCGCGCTCCACCGCCGCACGCCGCCTCCCGCCGGCCTCCCGGAGGCGGCCGCGGGCGCGCGATTTATAAATGCAAAGGCCTTATTGTCATGCGTTGTTCCGGGGACACCATTGTCTACTCCTGCCCGGCGCCGGCGGCGCGCACTCCCTTCCCCGCCCCCCAGGACTCGCTCCCCGCAGCCAGCCCGGATCTGTCCCGGTGCCCGCCGCCTTCCCTAACGACTTGAAAGCCCTCGGTCCGGCGCCCGCTCCCCGAGCTTCGAGAACACAGCAGCCTGCGGGAAACCGCCCAGTCTTGCCTGCTCACTCGGGCCCCGGGGGGAAAGCGCGGCTCCGACTCCCCCGGGGCCGAGCCACAGCTCGTCACCTACCCGGGTTCATCTCTGCGCCCGCTGGCCCAAGGCCCCAAGTGGCAACGGGCACAGCTCCTGCTGGGCCAGTCGCTTCCTCGCCCAGCCTTTCGAGCCTCGAGTCTGGCCTGGGGACCGTGAGTGCAATTAGTAGCCGGGAACCCAGAGAGCCGGGACTGTGCAATGCAAGCGCACCCGGCCGGCGACACCAGCGGGTGTACGAGGCTCCTAGTCGAGAAACTTGTTTGTCATCCCCCCAACACTCCTCCCCCCCGAACCCCCCGCGTAAATCTCTCGTGTTGAGAAAAGCAAGACTCGCAGGAAACCACTCCGGATGTTTGCTGCTTTTCATGTGGCATTTGTGGCTGGCTCTGATAACGTCCAGAGCTAGACTTCCAACCCCGCGTTTAGTAAAGAGCCCGAAATAGAAGAGGCCGCACGCACCAAGGACGGGTCTGCGGCGCCGCAGCCCCCGAAGCCCTCCCCCGCCAAATACATGACAAGTGAAGGATCAGAAAAAGTTAGATCTAGGCAACGGCGGGTAAAAGGGACTAGCCTTGAAAAGGCACCATCATTCCTAACTGGCGATTCCTTTGTAACTGCCAGGGAAGGCGTTCTAAGAAGCTGGGAGAGGGGCGCAAAATCGGAAGGTCCCGCTCCACCCTAGGGGTGCAGTGCTGCCATTTGATTTCTCAGTAATCTACCCTACACGAATCAGTAGTCTGTCTCCAGGAATACGTGCAAATAATAGCGGAGGTCTTCCAGACTGCCTCCCCCGTCAGTTTCTCCCAGCGCCTCTCCCTGGAATGGTGTGGGCCAGAAAAGAATACAAAGTCGAAGGAGATGTACAAGGGGAGATCCATGCATATACATTTTTTTTGGACTCGCACTCGGTTTGAATTTCCTGTACCCAATTTTATTATTATTATTATTATTATTATTATTATTATTATCTTACAGAACTGATCAAATAGATTAATCTAGACAGATAAAATAGTTTCTGGAATGGACATTGTCTTTGTGTAGTTTTTGATCTCTAGTCTAAGGAAGCTCCTATGAGTTCATAAAAACTTTTGCGCTGATAGAAAATCCGTTTTGAGATATTTGCAAAGCTATTTATCATTATCTAGAAAAATTCGAGATGGCCAAGAAAACAAGAAGCGAGGGGCTATAGGATGAATTTGCTCTTTCTACTCCTATGGTTATGTATCTAACCATTTGCAATGAATGCAATTATGCTTAATTTTTCAAGCCCATATTTATTTCAGAAAAAATAAAGCTGTAGAGAAAAGGTACACCACCAGCTAAATTTGTTTAAAGCCAGCTGCTTCAAACCACCCATTAAAAGTAACACTTCTCTCTGATTTTCATAAGCAGATTAAAGGGTTTTTTCTGGGGTGAACTTCAGAGACCCTGGGACTGGAACCCCTTTCTTAATTTATATGGTGGATGAAGAGTGGCCTTGATAGTGGAGGGGGGGGCAGTCAACACTTCACAGATCGTCAGAGTCAAAGTAAAGACGCTAAAAGAGGGGCGAAGGAGGTGTTTTGGGCCGGGAGTAGCAATGTCAGAGAAACTGAAGACCAGGGGTTCCTAAGGAAAAAGCTGCAGATTTACTTCCCAGACCCCGGATGTAAGCCTCCGATGCCCTCACACCGCCACAGTAAACAAAATAAACACTGTTCTGCAAAGGGATGTATTCATTGATCCGCAAAGTTCTGGAATTGTGTAGAAATGGCTGTTAATGGCCTTAGAAAACAGCACAAATGTACAAACAAATACACAAACACAACAGTTTGGTTTAGTGATTAAGAGCTCAAAATCAGGGCAGACTCCGGGACCTGAATTCCACTCCTGAACGGCTGTGCTCGCAGGGAAGGTCCTTACCCTCTCTGGCTCTCAGGCTCCTATCCTGTAAAAGTGTCTGCCTCACAGAGCGACAAGGATAAACTTGCTAAGCGCGGAGGCCTGGGCCCTGTAGTGTAATGGTCTGGTTTAAAAGTCCCACTGGTTTTAGATTTAAACACGGGTTTAAGCCTCATTCAGATTTTCATTTCCGTCTAAAGAAACGTACAGGGATCCCCCGAGAGCTGCTGCCTTGCGAGGCCCCGGCTTGCCCTTCCCCCAGAAGCCGGGCATTTCCATAAATATTGCCGCTAGCGTTAACCACATTTTGCCTCTTCTTTGAACACGTATGGAAACCTTTATGTTTATCATACACTTCACGGACAGGTTTGCAAGGGTTGCTTCCTCGTTATGAATAAAGGCTTTAAATTTTGGGGGATGTCGGAATATTGGCTACAGAATATCATTCCGTGTTTTATCTTGTTTTAGCAATTAGAGTCTACTTTGGACATGGCATTTTGAGTGTAACAAACACAGCAAGCAAGTGGAGTCCTTTGGAAGGACTTATTTTTAAAATTTATTTATAAGCTTTTTTATTTATTATCAACAGTACCTACTGCATTCAATAAAATACATTTGAAGAAGAGCCCCGTGGGGTTCCTTGAAATATGGCGAGGTCGCCCCGCACTGAAACCCTCAGCTCTGTAAAGGCGGATGCTGAGTTTGTTCACCCGAACTACAGCGGCCAAGGACTTCTTTCTACCCCGCGGTACGGTCAGCATTCCAGAAGGGTTTTCAGTAGTCCCTTTGCCAGTCGGAAGGAACGCAGCGCCAGAGCCCGGTTTCAGCCAGTTTCCCCGGGGGCAGGTGTAGCCTTGGGCGCGGGGCGCGGGGCCCGGGGGGGGGGGCGGGGGAGGGGAGAGGGCGGGTGTGGGGTTGAGCTGGGACTCGGGACCCCGGCCGCCGGCTGGGCGTGGGCCTAAGGACGCTCACCCGCCCCGCCCCCGCCACTCCATTGGCCAACATCAGTGCAGAAAAAGGGCCCGGGGCGCCCACCGTGTCACTTGGCCGGTGGGGACGCTGTCTGCGCGGTGGGCTGGGACCGCTCTGCAGCGTCGGCAGCGGGTCGGGCCCAAGAGCCTTGAGCAGCCCGCCGGGCACCTCCGTCCCACGCTCCCACCCCCTCTCCCGCGTCGGGGGAGGCGGTGTGTCCGGCGGAGGGTTGTGGGGCGAGGGGCAGGGCTGGAGCGCCATGAGCAGCCCGGATGCGGGGTACGCCAGTGACGACCAGAGCCAGCCCCGCAGCGCGCTGCCCGCGGTGATGGCCGGGCTGGGCCCCTGTCCCTGGGCCGAGTCGTTGAGCCCCCTGGGGGACATGAAGGTGAAGGGCGAGGCGGCGGCGAGCAGCGGGGCGCCGGCCGGGGCGGCGGGCCGCGCCAAGGGTGAGTCTCGCATCCGGCGGCCGATGAACGCCTTCATGGTGTGGGCGAAGGACGAGCGCAAGCGCCTGGCGCAGCAGAACCCGGACCTCCACAACGCCGAGCTGAGCAAGATGCTGGGTGAGTGCGCGCTGGGGACCCAGGGGGGTGCGAGTCGCGGTGCGTGCCGCCAGGGGCCTCCCCCGGGGCCCTCGGCTCTCCTCCCGCATCCCCTCTCGCTACTCTCCAAACGGATTTCTTGTCATCCGTGCCCAGGTGACCCGGGTGACCGGGGGCGCGGCTACGCCGACCCCGGGGAGGTGGCTTCCCCGCGCGTCCCGGCCGCGGCCAGGGCACCCCAGGAGCCACGCCGGGTCGGTCCCGCCGCTTCCCTACTCCTTCCCCGGGGAGGGGACGTTTTCAATTCCTTGAAAGCCTGGGAGCGAGTGAGCTCGGACCTTGTCTCCAGGAGGCCATCTGGAGGCAGGGATGCCCTTAACGGACCCTCCATCTCTCGGCGTCCCCAAGTGTTGGGCCTCCCGGAGTCGCAGACTTTTCCTCTTTAACTTGTCCTCTTCCTCCAGATGCACCATTAAAGGTCGGAGGGGAGAGGTGGGGGCGCAGGTGGGGCCTCTGGGAACGCGAGCGCAGAACGCCAGCCCGACGCCCCTGTCGCCCCTTCTGTGCCTCCGCAGGCAAGTCGTGGAAGGCGCTGACCCTGGCCGAGAAACGGCCCTTCGTGGAGGAGGCCGAGCGGCTGCGCGTGCAGCACATGCAGGACCACCCCAACTACAAGTACCGGCCCCGGAGGCGCAAGCAGGTGAAGCGACTGAAGCGGGTGGAGGGCGGCTTCCTGCACGGCCTCGCCGAGACGCAGGCCGCCACGCTGGGCCCGGAGGGCGGCCGTGTGGCCGTGGACGGCCTGGGCCTGCCCTTCCCCGAGCAGGGCTTCCCCGCCGGGCCGCCGCTGCTGCCCCCGCACATGGGCGGCCACTACCGCGACTGCCAGGGACTGGGCGCGCCCCCGCTCGACGGCTACCCGCTGCCCACGCCGGACACGTCCCCGCTGGACGGCGTGGAGCCCGACCCGGCCTTTTTCGCCGCGCCGCTGCCCGGAGACTGTCCGGCCGCCGGCCCTTACAGCTACGCCCAGGCCTCGGACTACGCGGGGCCCCCCGAGCCGCCCGTGGGCCCCTTGCACCCGCGGCTGGGCCTGGAGCAGGCGGGCCCTGCCGGGCCGGGCCCCGCGGCGCCCCCCAGCGCCCTGCAGCTGTACTACAACGCGATCGGCTCGCCGGCGGCGGGGGGCGCGCGCGGCTTCGCGCTGCAGCCCCAGCCCCACCCGGCCGGGCCCGGGCAGCCGTCGCCCCCTCCCGAGGCGCTGCCCTGCCGCGACGGCGCGGACCCCGGCCAGCCCGCCGAGCTCCTCGGGGACGTGGACCGCACGGAGTTCGAACAGTACCTGCACTTCGTGTGCAAGCCCGAGATGGGCCTCCCCTACCAGGGACATGACTCCGGTGTGACCCTCCCCGACAGCCACGGGGCCATTTCCTCGGTGGTTTCCGATGCCAGCTCTGCGGTATATTACTGCAACTATCCTGACGTGTGACCGGTCCCGATCCGACCCAGCCTGCGGGCCAGAAGCGCAGTGTTACACACTTCCCGGAGGAGCTAAGGAAATCCTCGGCCTCGTGGCGGTGTGTTGTGTTTTTAAGTTGCCTAGGCATATAATTTATGGTAATTTATTTTGTCTGCCACTTGAACAGTTGGGGGAGGGGGTGAAAGGTGAAGTTTGTTTTCAGGTTTGTTCAGATACTCGTTTCGCACAGTTACCTTGTTGAAACCCCGTTTCCCGGTTCAAGCAGACCCGTTTTGAATATGTCCCCGAGTCACTTGCCCCGTTTTCTGAAAAGTTATTGATCAAAAACACTTTTGTCATGGGTGTGTTTCCTCAGTCTTTAAAAAAAAAATAATAAAATCTGGAATCTTTTTTTCACTCTGCTGGTGCTTTTGTTACAAAAGCCAGTTTTTGAGATGGATGTTAAGTAGCATTGGAAACATTTCAGTGATATTTAATATGTAGTTAAGGCATTTCTCTTACATTGGTGGAACAGGTTAAAGATGAAACTTAAAAGATGAACGTTTGGATATCCTAAGGTTTTGGTTTTTGCAAGGAAAAAACCTCCTGGAATGAGCCTATGTTCTGCATTTCAGTGATTTAAGCTTCTTAAAAAGTAATGGTTAATTTTAACACTGTAGGAATTTGAATTTTTCGTATATTATTTTCACAGAGGGGAGAGTGATTTGGGTTTTCTAGTTGACTCTGGAGACCTGCCCAAAGCGGTTTTTGGACTTTTGTCTACATTTTACCAAGAGTCTGTACACTCCCTCTCAACACTGGAATTGCCAGTCCTCACCTGTCTACACCTTGGGAAGCAGTGTCGCTGGGTTGAAGAATTTGAAGGAGTCACAAGAACAAATCGAAAGAAAATGCACATTGTGACCTTAACTATTTTTTTAAGTTTATTTATTTTAAGAGCATGAGGGGGGAGGGGCGGACAGAATCCCAAGCGGTTTCCCAGCTGTTGGCGCAAAGCCTCCGGGGCAGGGCTCGTCCCACCAATCCTGAGATCCTGACCGAGGCCAGGATCCAGACTTAGACACTTAACCGACTGAGCACCCGAGGTGCCTCCCCTTTAACGTTTACTTAGCACTGTGACCTTGACTTGTAATGAAACTCCGCATCCAGAATTTTAATAGGATACTCTATAAACTACATACGTGATGCATTACATGCTCAGACACAGCAATTCTTTAACTTTGGTGACGTCCACGGAGTACATGTAGGTAGTGTGTCCAAGTACAACGAAGGCCGCAGCCTTAGGGTACCCCTGTCCTGCCCTTCTGGGGAAGAAACGAGCGCCGGGGCGGGACAGTAAGGGGCTCGCCCCTGCTCGGTGCCGGGGCACTCACTGCTGGGGCCCTGCCAGTCAGGTTGCACGGATGGACACGTAGTGGATACAGAGGGCTTGTAAGGGGCATTTCCTGTGCCAGGTATTTCATCAGTGCCATTTTGCACCAAGTCTGAGCCGTTCAAGCCTATGGGCTGCAGTGCTGTCCCCCCTCCCATCCCCAGTGAGGAAAGTAGGCACTGAAGGCTACTCACGTGATGAAAGCAGTGACCCAAGGTCTTAAAACCTATTTGTCCACCGTTTTCCCTTGTGACAGGCTGTATCTGTGGGCACTGGAGGAACTTGCACGCAGCTGGTGAAAAACTATATAACTCACACTGATAGATGCTATAGAGAAAAGGAAGGGGCAGGAGAATAACTTAAAGCATTTATCTTGAAGAGGGCTCTCTGAGTTGAAGCCGTTGGCGGGGTGCTTCTGAGAAATGGCAAGAGGTACGTTTATCAGAAGGCGCCCCTGGCTACTAGGAACGTCCTGGACAGAAAGTTTCAGTAAGGTAAGGGGAGTCTATTTTGTTAGGCATAACAGAGGTTACATTAAAGATTTGAAATTCTAGGGGCACCTGAGTGGCTTACCGGGTTAAGCGTCCAACTGTCTTTTCAGGTCATGATCATACAGTTTGTGGGTTCAAGCCCCATGCTGGGCTCTGTGCTGACAGCTCAGAGCCTGGAGCCTGCTTCAGATCCTGTGCCTCCTTCTCTCTTTGTCCCTCTCCTGCTTGTGCACTCTAACACGCACACGCTGTCTCTCTCAAAAATAATTTAAAAAAATTAAATTGAAATTCTAAAGTTCCCTTCTGGGTTATATCTACCATCTTATCCAATCTATTTGCCTCTAGTACTTTGCCCTTTTTCACATTCTTTATTCCTCTGACCCTAGGCCAGTTCTTCTTCCAGTCTGAGTTCCTTCCCCAGGGTGTCCCCAGTTCCTAGTGGAGAAAGTGGGCAGAGGCGCCTCACTTGCTCAGGTTCAAGGCCATGTCCCCAGGTGAAATCACATGAGGCATTTTAGCACATACGTTGCCCAAGGAGACTAAGTTGTACCCTTTGCTGCTACATCTTACAAAGTTAAGAAAGACAAACAGGAAGAAGAGGAAAGGAGAAAAGTAGAGTGCTGGGGGCGGGGGGGGGGGGGGGGGGGGGGGGGGGGGGGGGGGGGGGGGGGGGGGGGGGGGGGGGGGGGGGGGGAGGGGGAAGAATCAAGAGTCCTGTTAAGTTACATTCTTAACTATTTACCAGGAGCAGGTGGGAAAATAAAAAGAGCTAAAAGTTTTAGGCAATTCCAATGCCTTTAACCCCAACAAAGGAGAAATCGTTCTCACAATAATTCTTGGGAGCAGAGGGAGCCAGCCCGTTCCTTTTCTTTCCTCAGGCAGACTCCGATGAAATGGGCTCAGGTGCCAGCTGACTGCTTTTAATACATGGGGCTCTCCATTGAGAGTCCAACTCTTAATTTCAGCCCAGGTCTTGATCCCAGAGTCGTGGGACCAGGCCCCATGGCTCTGAGCCACACCCATATTTTAGACATAATTTTAGGCAGGTCATGGACCCTGGCAACCCATCCAAGGGTTGTGGGAATCTGAAGCCATCAGAGTTAAAAGCCATGATGGCGATGTTTTGTTGGAAAGCATGGCGCCATGAAAGTCGTTTCCTTTTCTTTAAAAACGCAAAGAGACATATCAAGAATGCTCTCACGTTAGTTACTTGAGATGTGTGAGTCAAGGAACCCGGGGAGGGGGGTGTCTCTTTCTCCGAGTAGAAAAGGAAACCCAGGATGCCCCAGCCTCGTGACTGTAGGAGTTTGCCTTGGTGCGTGGTGGCGGTAGTGTGTCCCCGGGGTTGGCCTCCGTGAACCTCACCTTGGGTATTTATTTCCTTGTATAAACTGCTTGTTCGGCCTGGGTTGGACTCCCTACTCTAACTCACCAGAGTGGAATAGAAGCGATGCAGTGTCAGCTCGGGGACCAACCCCTAAGAGAGCCTAGCAGGCTGTTTCTCGTACTCCGTACTCCTCGGAGCTCCTACTGCTGGGTAAGCGGCGCCAGTGCTGTTACCAAGGTGGTGGGAGCACTTGGAGAGATCAGTTGGGGGGAGGAGAGGCCTTGTGACTCCCTGTCAGGGTGAGAGAGCTCAGCCCCACTGACCGAATCTGACCGTAACTTAAGGGAGGCCAGAAGAATGAATGCCCAGATGAGCTCAGGGAATCCACAGGTTGGCCAAGACTTAGAAAAAATGGTTTTCACGCACTACTGAGCTCTGGGTGAGCTTGGTTATGTGGCAAGAGATGATTGAAATAGATGTTAGGGTTAAATAACTCTTTCTTATTTTTAACTCTAGGAATGTGGGCCCTGGTGGGAAAACCAAGAGGAGAGCATGGGGCCTGTCAGAAACACCAGTATGGTTTTAAAGTGAAGGACGGAATGTAAAACTCTGACACCTCTGTGATCCCAATGCATAGAACCTTCTTTCCTCAAGCGACTCAGTGAAGTGAACACAGATGCTGGCTATGACTGGTCTGTAAAAAATATATTTGTCTCTGTTGTTGTGATTTGATTTTGGAAGCAAATACATAACGGACACATTACTCGCCTTGAATCCCCACTCCCCACCCCCCCGCCCAACCCCTCTTTACTTCTAGGTACTTAAGAAGTGTGTCAAGAGGGAGGAATCCAGCCCTTGTGTGGGCTGGGATATCCGACTTGATGCCAACAGAGTCTACAACCTTGGAGAGACCCAGATAAAAAGTGGGAGGGTATTTTCTTTCTCACTGAGACGCTGACCACATCTCTATTAAGGCTACCAGGGTGAGTAATAAATTACAAATAGCTTGTTACTTACTGAAGCCGCTAATAGATGCTATCACAACGAAACTGTATCTTTCACTTCTTCTCCTCTCAGATGTTGATTGTACCTTTCATTTGAATCACGCTGCAAAAGACACCATCAGCTTGTTCTTTATCTGCTTGCTGATCTCAGAGAAGGCACCTACAAGCAGAAGGAATTTGGAACAAACGGAATGGGCGTGCTATAAGCCCAAATAGATCATTTCTAACATTTAAAAAAGTCCTGTTTCATTTTATTTTTAATACTCAGAATTATATGTCATATAATTGATGTTCAACATTCCTTTTCTTCCTTCTCTCCCCTTTGGTTCATTTTAACACTGCGGGACACACAGAGAGATTTTACATCCATATGTGAGCATGGATTTATTCTTCCTGGTTACTTCCTTCCGAGTCTAGAATGTTCATCTGAAAAGTGGCGTTGATGTCCCTCCCCAACCCCTTCTGGAGCAGGATGAGGAGTGTTTGGGTCCTGTTCTTTCACGCGATGAGCCTGTGGCAGACAAACCCCTTTTCCGGGTCCTTTGGCTTGGGAGCCAGCTACGGCTCTTGTTTAATTTTGGTTATAACCCCGGTCCCACCTTCCTTCAAAGGACAAAGTTGCTGTTTGCCCTGTTCCCCTCGCACAAACACGGACACCTCACCACTGGCGTTATTCAAGACTCTGGATATTAAAAATTCTTAATGCAGCATAAAGCAATATTTAAATAGTATTTCTTAGTGCAGTATAACATTACTTAGCCCTTGTATACAGCAAGTGCTACATAAGTTGTTGCTTTAATAACAGTGTTGTTCTTTAATATACCTTTCTCTAAAGCTCAGGTCCAAACAACGATTTGGCTTAATTAAAAAAAAAAAAACAATAAAAAGAATCTTATTCATGGTGAAGACATTTTAGACTTTAACCAAATTCTTAAACATTTTGCCAAAGTCAAATTCATAACAAATATTCCCCAAACTGCTGTTTTTCTAAAAGATGATTTGTGAAGGCATACACTGGGTGGAGGTTCCGATGAGCATAAACAGTAGGAGAGATGTTGCAGACCCAGGTTCTTCCAGGATTGTGGCCCATGCTCCCTGTGCTGGGAATCAGTACCCTCCCCTGTACCTGATCTCTGGTTAAGCAAGGAAAAGAAGAATTGTGGCCAGCTTGGGTAGGCTGAGCAGTTTTCTGGTCCGAGTCTTCTGGCTACCAAGGGCTCCTAGGGTGGGGACTGTCTGTTTTCACTTGGGGTCACCTGATCAGGCCCCTCATAAGTGCTCACAACATTGCCTGCATTGCCTGTGGACGTGTTTGTTAGTTTTTAGTTTTATCTCCGTTTTCCACTGGGGATTCGTGAAGCGCTCAGGAGTTCCTGCTTTGCCTCTCCTCTATTTGAAACAGTCACCATGGCCATTACTCCTTTCTCCTGAAAACTGTGCCAGAATGTCAAATTTCAGGACACAAGAGAATAAGATATTGGAGCAAGGAGCAGGGAACGGCCGGACAGGGCCAGGCGTGGCAGTGTGCTAAATGAAGACTGCATTTTGAGTCAGAAGGTGGTCTGGCTTAGCAGCTTAGCTTTGTGAGTTTGCAGAAGTCACGAATCTTTTTCTGCACTCCAGTCTGCGCATCTGAAAAAAATAGGAATAGCGATAAAAGCCCTCATTTCCTCCTCAGATTGTTGCAGGGACAAAGTGAGGTTGTGCTCAAAGGATTGCTTCAGTGCCCCAGGAAATGCTTTCTCCTTCCTCTGCCCTTCTTTACTTTCTGATTTTGTGTATCTCTATCTGTCCCTGCAGACATGAGGGACTTAATTTCATTATTCCATTGGAAAGGAGAAGACAGTAGGAACTCACCTCCCCTGGTGCTGTGATTAGAGCATTGAGAATTTTACAGCTTTGTAGGACTGTCCATATTAACTGGAAACACAGGTCATCTGTGCCTGAACTTCAGGCAGCTCAGCCTGTCTGATTATAAAATGAGAATAGAAGTAATCGTCACTTGAAGAAGAACTTCATATAGAATGCCTCCATTCACACGAACTCCTATTGGGCATGAAAGGCTCAAGGTCTTTGTCTAGAGACAGGTAATTGGGACACACTGAATGCAGTATCAAGGCTGCTAACATTCATCATGCAGACCAGCCTTCTTCCCACCAATCGTAGTTTCTCAAATCCTGAATCGTATTTGCATGTCATTTTCTCTTTTAGGAAACTGAACGGAGTTGGAACTATTGGGGGTGAATAGGCAGAGTGGAATGGGGAAGGACAGCAAATTGAGAAATCAATTCTCACTTCCAGCAATTCCAAGTCACAGTGAAACTCGATACTCAGGCTTTCGAGTCACTCAGTCCTCAGGTCTTTCCTCGGGGCTATGGTAGATGAGCTGAAGAGAAGAAAATTCTCTGGCTTCCTGGAAATGAATGAACAGCTTTAGAGTGGTCCCCTAGGTAATGGATTCTCCTGTTTATTTTAATAAATCCTGGTGGACACTTTAAAACATTAGTAGAGATTGCAGGTGCAGACACACAGGCCAAAAATATTAAACTTTAAAAAGGGCTTAGTGAGGTAAGAGGGAGAAATAAGAAAAAAAATTACAAGCTTATAGTTTCAGTAAAGAGATCATGGGTAGAGAAAGTGTAGTTTATTTATTCATTTTAAAAAGAATTTTAAGAATTTAAATGATGTACGTGCTCACAAAAGAGAAAGAATACGAATGGGCTAATAATATAAACAGAGTGTGGGAAGATTCCCTCCTTCCCCAGCCCCAGTTCCATGGTCCCCCAGTCCTTTTGGGTGGGGTTGTCCGGAGGTTAGGTACTGACCACATACCTCTGTTCTCCGGAGGTTAATTAATTAATGTGCCTGAGCAGCGAACTCTGTGTTTATCAGTTTTAGACTTTGACTTCCTAATCTAACAGCTAAGCATTTCCAGTGAACGTCATTATAACCTTATTTCCAACTCTTCTATTGATTGCCATTGCCTGGTTATAGTGTTAGTTTTACACACCACCTTTGTCTCCATCCGTCACAAAGGCGGGATGTCCTTCCTCCCCACGGTGAGAGGTGACGGCGGCGTGTCTGGCGGTGTGGCTCCCGCCCCCTGAGCGGCGCGCCTCCCTCCTGCAAAGGTGCGTGTTTGTGATCATCTTTCTCCCTTTCCTTCCTTCCTTCCTTCCTCCCTTCCTTCCTTCCTTCCTCCCTTCCTTCCTTCCTTCCTTCCTCCCTTCCTTCCTTCCCTCTTTCCTTCCTTCCTTCCTTCCTTCCTTCCTTCCTTCCTTCCTTCCTTCCTTCCTTCCTCCCTCCCTCCCTCCCTCTCTCTGTCTCTCTCTCCCTTTTTTTTCTCTCTCTCTGGTGGGGAGGGAGATGGAACACTGAGTTACGCGTTAGTTATATGGAGAGTTACTCATTTTCACGGCATTTCAATCAATTCCAGAGAGCGGAATGGTGAGTTTTCTGGAGCTAATAAGGAAAAACTTGAAGCTACCATCAATGAATTAATCTATTTATGTTTTCGGAAAACACAGCCAGCCATTGGCTGTTGAAAACTTGTTTTTTTAATTTACAAAAAGGAAAGATCAAGTATGAAGACTATATACGCAACTGCCATCTGATTATCAGTAACAATAAAATATTAATTCTACCCTTTTTAAAAAAGGGTTAAAAAACACCGTGGTTGTAACTTGACGTCCACACACTTCTTACACCCACGAGGGAAGGGAAGTATTCTCCACAGCTTCACGCTAAGGACGACACAGTCCTGTCGAGGGACACCCCTGAGCTCTGCGGCCCTCTCACCGCCCCCGCCTCCGCCCCTTGCCCCCTCGAGGTCCCGGCGAGGCTTCCCTCCTGTGCCCGCGGCTGGGAGCCGAGGAGGCGCCGGAGCCGGGGCGCCGCGCTGGCCCCGCCGTCACCCCAGGGTGACACGGGGTACCAAGACTTTGCTACGGCCTTAATTTAGAAAGTCAGCGATCTTAGGTGTGTTTAAAAAAAAAAAAAACCCAGCCACGCCCGGGAGTGCGGTGCGGAGAGCACCGCCAGCGAGGCCACCGAGGAGGAGGACCCGGGACCGCGGCGTCGAGCGCGGCGCTCGCGTCCAGGCGCCTGGAGACCTTGGCTTTGGGGCCTGGCGCGCGCCGGGCGCGGGGACGCGCGGCCCGAAGCAACGCCGAGTCCAAGGTGGGGACGAGGGCTCCCCTCTTGCGCTGCTCCAGGAGCCTGCCTGCCGCGTGGCGGCTTCACTAGGTCGTCGGGACGGGACGTCCGGGCCCGACTTTTAGGGGCGGGGACGTGGGTCTCGGCGGGCGAGTCTCTGCTGCGAGCAGGGTCCGCGGGCCGCGCTTTCCCGAGCGAGCAGAGCCGGCAGCCGCGTCTAGGCGGTCCAGGCGGCGGCCGTTCTCCGCGGGCTGCGTTCAGGCGGGAAGGGCCGGTGGCCGGGGCGCCCGCAGCGTCCCTGGGCCGGCCAGGCCGCGCGGCGCGGTGGGCCGGGACTGGGCAGGGGCGGCGGCGGCGGGCCTGGACACCCGAGCAGCCCCCGGGCCACCCTGTGCCTCGCCCCTTCCCCCTCCCGGGCGGCGGCGGCGCGCAGGGCAGCGATGACCACCGGCGCCGGCCCCGCGGCTCTGCCCGCGGTGATGGCCGGGCGGGGCCCCTGCCCCTGGGCCGAGTGGCGGACCCCCTCGGGGACCGGAAGGTGAAGGGCGAGGCGGCGGGGAGCCGCGGGGCGCCGGCCGGGGCGGCGGGGCCGAGCCGAGGTCGCGTCTCGCCTCCGGCGCCTTCTAGGTGTGGCCGGACCGACCCCGCGGGCCGCTCGGACGCTGGCGACACAGCCTGGGGGCGACGGCGATGACACCTGGGAAGGACGTGGGAGGAGTGGGCCGCGCGTCAGTGGCTTCACCTTTGAGGACTCGCGCCTAAAGGGATTTTTTACTTCCGAGGAAACAAGGGACCAGCAGGTGCACTGGGTCTTGGGGCGGGAGATGCAATTTTTAAAAAAAGGGTCGAGAGCAGACTCTAAACCGTCGCCAGGTATAAATGGTAACACGAGCCTTTTGCGCCTTGGAGGAAAGTTTTCAAAGGTGCCATCTAACCAGGCAGGGCTCTCTAGACAAGAAAACTCGAATGCTCTTATAAAGAGCCGCTTCCTTCTTCCTTCTCAGGTAAGATATGGAGAGATTTATACAAATAAAAGTGCCGGTCGTTGATCGGAGCTGGAAATGCGTTCAACAGCAGCTTTTAGAAAAATGTGCAAAGCTTTAGACTTTCAAGCGAGACGAGCTGCGGTCTTGAGCCCTCTCCCCCCCCCCGCCTTTTTTTAGATGCCTAAGTTTGTGTTAGAAAAACTGGAGACGGTGGCCTCTAGTTGTGAAAAGTTCCAGCTCATTCCACTTTCAGTCTTTTGAAGTTGAGGAGCGTTTGTTTTTCTTTTTTAACAGAAGGAATAACATGGCTGGACTTTATTTTCATTTTACTAATGCAAAACAGTTGTCTTCCGCGTCAATAGCTTTATTAAAAATTTTATTTTTCCTATTGTTTTTGTTATAATTATTTTTCCTATTTTTAAACAAAACTTTAAGGAGCATCGCTCCAAGGGTAAAGTATGATCCCTGTCGCCTCCGAACTTCGGCGATGTGTTTTGTCCGCATCTACAGTCAGAAAGACAGGTCGGATTTTCTCCTCGTCCCGCGCACCCAGTGGGATCGCGTTCTGCAGCGGGCGGTGCACGCGTGTCTGTCTGGCGCCCCCGGAGTCCCGGGAGACGAGCCTCTTGTTTCCTCCCGCGCGGGGTCAGCCGCCCCCGCCCTGTCCCCAGGCCCGCGAAGTCTGCCCCGTGACTCAGTCCTGTCCTGTCCAGTTAACGGGTCCCAAGCCTCCCTCTCACTCCTGTAAACCCTGGGTGCCCCAGAACGGACCGGAGACCACCTGCACTTCACGGATCGGGGACTCGGTGGGGGAGCAGTTTCATTCCAGCGGAAAAGGGGGAGAACTCGCACGCCCTAAGTGCCGTCGTTTGCCTAACGGGTCAGTTCTTTCCGTACCATCCCAGCCAAGCGACGGGTGGAAAATTCCGATGGCGGGACTCCGTTCTGGACCCCGTCCTCAGGTTGCCCACCTCCCGGTCCCGGTGGTGGCCCTTCCAGCAGCTTGCTGGGTCCTTCAAGGACTCTCCCGAGCCGCGGATGTGGTTGGGGTGGTGACATCTGCCCCAGGAGTCACCTGCTGACCGACCTCCCGAGCTCCTGTTCTGGCATCGAGGGTCATATTAACTCTCACTGTCACACTCTCTGGCTTTGGACGAAAGAGCCTGTGGGCCGTCGCTTTTCGGGCTTCCCTCCGGCTGCAGAGATGTCCGCACTCCGAGAGCTGAGCGGAGGAGGGCGGCCTTCCTGGAGGCGGCGGCGGGGCGCTGGGCCCTGGTGTACCGGTGGTGACCGGAACTGGCTTCCCCTGCCCACTCCTAACCGCAGGCGGCTGCGCAGTCAAGCACTTGATCTTACTCCGAGCGGGCTTCCCCGCTGTCCCCAGACGTGGGCGGCCACTAGCAGGACTGCAGGGACCGGGCGCACCCCCCGCCGATGGCCGCCCCCACGGGACACGTCGCTGCTGGACGATGTGGAGCAGGATCCGGCCTACTGCACCGTGTGCTGCTGCCTTAGGGTCGTTCGGCGACCCCTACACCCTTCCGACTCCGCGGGGCCCCCGGAGCACCCGCCGGCCACAGGCACCCGAGCTCGGCCCCCCAAAGCGCCGGCCGGGAAGGGCCGGGTCCCCCGGCGCCGCCCAGCGCCCCCTAGCGCCCTGCGCGCGTCCTGCGGCGCGAAGCCCTGGCCCGCGGGACTGCAGGTGGCCGGCGTGGCGTCCCCCCGGGCAGTCGCTGCAGCACCAGCCGGGTCGGCCTCCTCCTGACGGCCGCCCAGCCCCGACGGCGCCGACACGAGCCACGGTCCCCTGCCGGACAGCGTGGGCTGTGGGCCTCCGTCCTCGCCTCTGTCCCCTGCGTTCCGTTGCCAGTCCACGGAGCATCGCTGTCGTCGTCACAATATACGGAGCTTTCCGGCCGTTCTCACAAAGAACGTTTGAGTAAGAACAACGTTTGCATCTCAAAGGAGATGACAAAAAGTGCCCTGCTTAACGTATATAAAACCCATCTTTCCCCATTTCTTATGTATGTCCTTAATACCACTTTAACATCTGATTTAAAAAACCGATAAGGGTTTTACAATAGTTTTTATTTTTTTAGAAGATAATAACATTTTTAATAAAGTGGAAAATTAGTATGAGCCCTAATAGAAAACACTTTTTTCCCTCCTGAAGTTATCTCCTCCCAACCAGTGTTAAGCTTGTAATTAACATTTATTGTGTATTTGTGTCTACATTTCAAATCGTGGTTTCTCAAGTTCCTTGCTATTGACATCTTTGTAAATTTGGAAGTAAAGCTCTAAAAATATTCCATGCATATGGAGACGTTATATTCTTTTGCAAAATTAAATACGATGTGCCTGCGTCAGTCAGGGACCCACAGGAAGCAGATGGTATAATTAATGGGTGAATGAAGACAGATCCAGGAACGAACAGAACAGACGGGCTGTATAAGGGACTGTGTGGAGGGACTGGAAACCCCCTCAATTTTGCAGTAGCTCAGATAATGGCCCAGTCATGACTGGGAACGGGCTTGACTGAATAAAACTGACCGCCTACTTTGTGTGTGAGATGTAAGAGCCGAGAGGAGGGACCTTGGCTGCTGTTCTCAGGCTCAGAAATTTTGCTCCTGAGCCCAGAGCCTGGAGGCCGCTGACTGGAGGGGAGAAATGATGCCACTGGGGTGGGAGGCACAGCCTGGAGGGACAGGAGAGAACCTGGATTCCAGGTGACAGTATGTGAGCCCCGTGAATCAAGGCTCCTGGACAGGGAGCCTTTCCTCTGAACTCCTCAGTTATAGGAGCAAATGCAAGTCATTTCCGGTTTAATCCACTGTGAATTGGTTTTTTTCTCACTTGAAACACAGGGATTCATAGCAGACAGCCAGGGATAGAGCAGGCTGCAGATGTGACTGCGGATTCCTTTGGTTGTTCTGGGGGTGGGGGTGGGGGGAAGACCAAGTGTGGGGTGTCCTTGGACCGCAGCATTTGCCTTGCTTGGGAGATTGTTAGAAAATGCAGAATTTCAGGTCCCCTCTGGGGCACACGTACATCAGATTCTGATCTAGGGCCGTGTTTCTCAAACTCCAGTGTGCATGCATATCATCTGGGGATCTTGCTAAAACGTAAATTCGGATTGAGTAGGGCTGAGGTTCTGCATTTCTACCAATCTCATGGATGGGGCTGGCAGACTCCACTTTGAGTGCCAGAGCTCAGATCCTTTATCCATACTGACTTCTCGGGGATTCTTCATTATTTTTTAATTTTTAATTTTATTTAAAAAATTTTTAATGTTTTATTCATTTTTGAGAGAGAGAGAGAGAGAGAGAGCATGAACAGGGGAGGGTCAGAGAGAGAGGGAGGCACAGAATCTGAAGACAGGCTCTGAGCTAGCTGTCAGCACAGAGCCTTGAACCCACAAACCTGTGAGATCATCACCTGAGCCAAAGTCAGACGCTCAACCAACTGACCACCCAGGTGCCCCTAATTGTATTTTAGAGAGAGTGAGAGAGAGAGAGCGAGCGTGTGCGCATGTGTGTGAGTGGGGGCTAGGGACAGAAGGAACGAGAGAGAGTTTTAAAAAAATAGTTTATTTTCAAATTGGTTTCCATATAACACCCAATGCTTCTCCCCACAAGTGCCCCCCACAATGACCATCACCCCCTTCCCTCCCTCCCCCTTCCCCTTCAGTTCATGGTTCGTTTTCAGTATTCAATAGTCAAGAGAGAGAGGGTTTTTTTTTTAATTCTTTTTAATGTTTTATTTATTTTTGATACAGAGAGAGAGCATGAGAGGGGAGAGGCAGAGAGAGGAGGCGACACAGAACCAGAAACAGGCTCCAGGCTCTGAGCTAGCTGTCAGCACAGAGCCCGATGTGGGGCTCGAACCCATGAACGTGAGATCGGACCTGAGCCGAAGTTGGAGACTCAACCGACTGAGCCACCCAGGGGCCCCAAGAGAGAGAGTTTTAAGCAGGCTCTGTGCTCAGCCCTGAGCCAGACTTGGGGCTCCATCGCACCATTGTGAGATCACAACCTGAGCAGAAATCAAGGGTCGGACACTCAACTGACTGAGCCATCCAGGCCTCATCTTAGGGAGTATTCTTGACCAAAAAAAAAAAAAAAAAAAAAAAAAAAAAGCCAAGTTCAGGAACACCATAATGTCATTTTAGAAAAGCCACTAGACAATTTGGGGTCGTTTTTTCCTGCCATCCAAGTGCGCTCTGCTCACTGCCCCCACATAGCTTGCCCTTCCAACTCACTGAGGTTCTCTTGCTTTTCTCCAAAGTCCTGTAAATGTTCAAGTTAGAAGCACAGGTGTGACAGCTCGTTGACAGGAGAAACCTGGGAGAGGAACAGTGAGTATTTTCCCTCCAAACCTGATGGACTTGAGCTGGCACAGCTTGTGTTGGTGCCAGGAAGGGGGGGGGCAGGGAGGGGGGAGAGCCTGTCCCCTACCCAACGTGCATCACCGCAGATCTGCCCCCAACTTCTTATGGTTCAATCTCTTGTCTGCTTGTCCCTCTTACTGGATTGCAGGCCTGGACGTCCTGTAATACAGGATAGAATTAGACGCCTGCTAAGTCTTTGGAGTCTCACTCCCTTCCAGAAAGCAGCTATTCTCAAAGCCAGTTGTGTGCACCAGTCTTCAAAAACAAAAGCCCTGGCCTCTTCCTAAGAGATTCCGACTTCATGGGTTTGGATTGCACTCCGGACGTTTCAGAATTTGAAATCTCTTGGGGGGATTCTAACTGCAGCCATTAAATAGAACATATGGATATCATGGACTTTCTGAGAAATCAGTTGTTCATGTTTTTATTTCTTCAAATGTTTATTGAACAGCTAGTTTAGGCCAGGTGTTATATTATTTCCCCGTTCTCAAAGAGCTGATGCTTTTACACGAGGGACAGGCATGTACATAAAGAATCACTGGTGCGGGTTCAGTGCAATAAAGTAAAATACAAAAAATATATTGTTCCAGCAGAAAGCAGAGCAATGGGCTCTTTGTGAAGGGGCACAGGAGAAAAATAATAATGGCTGACATGTATTGAGCACTAACTATGGATCAAGAAGTCCTTGAGGAAGTTGTGATGCTTACCTGAGGTCTTGAAGGAGGAGAGAGGCCTGTGGGGAAGGTGGGTGGGGGATGGGGAAGGACTCTGAGTCCAGGTTGAGGGACATGGTGGTGAGAGCGCGAGGAAACTAAAGGATATGACTTCTGTTTTCTTTGTAGAATCAGGGTGAATCATGGCCCAAGAAGATGAGCGGTGCGGTCTGGGATTTGAGAGGCGTTGCTCCAGCCTGAACGTCCTCCAGCACTGTGGAAGGTTCTTGGTGGAATGTGGAAGGTTCTCAGGGCACTGTAGAAGGTCCACATGCACAGTGGAAGGTTCTCTGAGCACCATGAAGGGTCTTGGGAGAAAGGGGAGTTCATAGATTGGTCCCCATCTGTAGGGTTGCATGCTCAGCAGCTCCAGTGCAGAAACAGAGAGATGGGGCTGTAGGATTATTTCAAAACTGGCTTTTAGGAGCAGCGGAAAGACCCACAAGGGGGCCAGGGAGCACTGGTGAGATTTTTGGCTCAAGAGTTTAATGGAGATGAATCTGGAGGAAATAAGTTCTGGAGAGCGTTAGGCATGGAAAAAAGGGAAGGAGAAATCATACTGACCGGAGAATGTATCAGAGGGGGATTTCAGAGACGGTGTGGGTCAGGGTGCTGATAATGTGCAAGGCGTGGCTGGGGTAGGGCTGCCGAAGGGGTTGAAGGTGAAGATCACTGGAGTTGTGCAGCCAGGGAGGTGGGATGGGTGGGCACAGCGAACCCCTCGGTGGCAGGAGAGGAGAGGAAGGGAGGAAGACTGGGATCTTCTCTGTGCGTATTACATGAGACACCCCACCAGTGAGAGGATTTAATCTAGTCATTCAGGATATAAAGGAGGGGGAGTTAGACCCAAAGGTAGGGACACGTCATTGAACTGCAAGATGGAGCAACAGTGACACAGGAAAATCCCACTCAGACTGGAAAATACGGAGGAAGAGGTGGCAGAAACTGCTGGTGGTGAAAGGAAGCTTTGTACATCGTTCTGGAAACTGGGCCATAGATTGTTTTTAGTTTAGGATAAAAGACCTGGAGTTCAGAAATTTGCTGGAGGCAATGGCAGCTCAAGGCCAAGAAAGAGAGCAGGTCTTATCAGCTACTTGGTAATCAACGACAGAGTTTACAGATAAGTGTTACCAGTAATTCCCCCTGCCGAGAATTTCCTGTCACTTGATCACTAGGTGCTAAACTTAAAAATCATCTTTTTGTTTCTTTGTTTATTTTTTTAATGTTTATTCCTGAGCGAGCGAGCGAGAGAGAGAGAGAGAGAGAGAGAGAGAGAGAGAGAAGGAGAGAGAGAGAGAGAGAGAAGGAGAGAGAGA